>LPNX010783833.1:515367-596415 GCA_001517045.1 Pseudotsuga menziesii | reverse complement strand
ACTAGCAAAAGGCAAGCTTGGGAAGAACACAAAAGTGCTCCAAAGGGACAAAGGGATGCAGACTCAAGTATAATTATGGCAACAATGGACTATAGTTTCATTTCTTTCAATCTCTCTATATGCCTTCAATGTACCAAGGGGTTCCTTATATAACTTCACAAGGGATAATGAAGGGTCGAATCCGAGCGATCTCAAGGCATATGGAAGGCCAGGAGTCAAATGAGTCGGATCCATGTCAAGGAAAACTCCAAAATGATTTCGACTATGCACACATCCTGATGTACGCGGTTATATGGGTCAAACCTGCGTATGTACACGGTTATCGAGGAAAAATCCGCATATATCATCTTTTATATAGTTTTTTAGGGATGATAAAGGAAACATCAAAGGATAAAATATGGTCCATGGGGTCTAAAGAGTCTGCAGCGGGACAGGGGAAGGCCATACAAAGTGTGATTCACCTAGAGTGGTGAAATCCGCTATAACACCTCCTCAAGCCTTTTTTCTGTAAATAAAAAATTATATTACTTTAAAGGATCAACATTACAAAACATATATCATCTATGTCTATCAAAATGTCGGAGTGTCCTCAGCACCTTTCGACTCCAGACCTATTCTCCCTTCCCACAAAATTACAGAGATTCCCCATTCCCCCTACAAACATCCATTACAAAGATTCCCTACAAAATTACAGAGATTCTATTAACCTTAAGTATGTGAATCCCCTTACAATCAAACTAAACAACATAGAAACTACTACCGCTTGAAACTATGAATTCCCCTATAATTGTCGATACAGACAGAACGAGAAGCATAAACAGAGAAAGAGCAACTTTCAAACCCGATCCTATGGGGCGAAACCCAATCTGGGATAAACAACAGAGGCCGAACCAGCAGTGACATTCTGGGGGGCATCTCCACTCTGGTTTCCTGAACATTCTCCACAGAGTGCTTTGCCACGACAGCTACCCTTCGCCCTTAGTCGAGTGTACTCCTCCGTCCCTCGCCCAACTGGATAGAAGGGGATGCCCAGCTTAGCAGCAATAACATCAATCTTCTGGTGCATAAGGTGACATTCATTGTTATGGCCCTTCCAGGCCTTCACCGGTTCTTCGTCCCCTTCACACTTGGCTTCTTTCACAACTGAGGAATGTCCTACCAAACTCATGTTCACCCAGTAAATCATCAGCAGACAGTCATAGGCCGAGGCTCTGCTTGTCGTGGTACCTAAGTTGAGCACCCAACCCACCACCTCCTTGCACAGGTCCTCCTTCGGCATGAGCTTAACCTCTTCCCAAAGATCCCCTACCACCTTCTCAACTTCCAAATGAATGCCTAACGGAACATGCACCTTGTAAAATTTGTTTGCATCCTGGGCCTGAAGTTGAGCCCTTGTTGCTTCACGAGTCCACCTCATAATTCCATTGCCCTTTTGGCATGGGCTAGCATAAACTTCACCAGAGCCCAAATCCACTTTAACCGACCATTTGGGAGCCATGCGTCGAGGGGAGGGGAGGCAGAGCTAAAACAGAGATTTGAGTGGAGACTCACCCTAAACGACAAACACCTAGAGGAAAACCAGAGATGAAACGGAAATATGAAACACGAAAACCTCACAACATCGAAGGATGATGGGTGGCCGGGCTGACCCAAAATAAAAGGAGGGGGAAGCATGATTTCCCTCCCTGCCCAGTACAGCACTTGCGTCATACTGATCATAATAATGAGATCCATTGTACCCTCACCTGCTGTGTTTATCCTATCTGAATTAAAACCCGATCCTTCCATCGATCTTGCCTCATCTCGCTCGTCCCGTCATTCCCTATGGCATAAACCATAATGATGGAAAAGGACAACCACCATCTGGTCCGGTCAGTTAACCATAAGACCCCGCGTAGCATTTAAGAGGATCTAGCCTAGGCATGCTCGCGCCTCCTATCACCATCGACTATGATGCCATCGTCCGGACGGGCCACCTGTGGCCTACCGTCAAGGTCCCTAGCAGCCACTAAACAATTTGGAATAATTAGAAATATGAAAAAAAATACAAACTTGTTCTTTTCGTATCCTAAACCATCTTTGTTCGTATTGAACTAAAACTCTTTCACAAGTTTGGCAATTTTTATCTTTATTCTGAATCTCATCCTCATCATCTTGTGTCTTCATCTGATTCTTCTTTTGTCTTTTTAGCATCTTTATCCAAATCATTTTTTTTTATTTAAGTGTCTTTGTGTGATCCATTGCTAGACATTGTTGAAGGTATTCTTTTTCACTATCAACCATGGCTAATAAAAACAATAATGGATTATGTTGAATAAGAATGGAATCAATATGTTGAATCATTTTTTTTTATACCAACAAATTATTATCTTATTATTTAATAACTTATTTCTATACTTGAGTAGATCAATTTGTTTGTGCATCACATGCATATATGTAGGCACATTACTTTTCGTGCATTACATGTATATATGCAACCACATTACTTGATAAAAAAAAATCAATCTCAATTGGTGTTCTTAGTGCAATATTAATTAAAATTTGTAAAATGCCAAACAAGTTTTTGATACCCATCATTTCGATTAAAACAATTTTTTTAAGAATTCCTCCATGTGTTACAAATAGTGATAGACTTCCAAGTGTTGTAATGCCAAAAAATATCACTAACATCAAACAAACAATGCAATTATGTAACAAGTCACCAAACAAGTGGTGTGTAATACATCAATTTTGATCCTTGGCATGTATTAAATCGGATTATGTAAATGTTGTAAATATGAAAGTATGGATTTCTAGTGTGGCATTGAAGGACGAGCCCTCACAAGTGAATAGATAGACTTATATGATGTAAATATCCATATATAGGGCATGTGTTAGGCTTGTCATGGTAACTTAAAGCTATGAAAATATTGATGTTGGAACAAAATATAATGATGTAAGATGGTTGTTTAGAGCACCAAAGGGTAATAAGAAGAGATTATGGAAAAGTAAATCCTTTAAAATGTCAACCTTATAATCCATCTCATTTTCTACTTGATGTATCTTAAATATTTACATCTACCTCTTTTCACTTATTAAAATCAATCATTGAATGCATGTAAGACGTTGGTGGAAAATCCTTCTCTTGTAGTTATGAAAGCATTGTAGTGCCTCGTTTTGCTTAGATAAATTATGTGATTATGTTAAGCTATGAATTGAAGGAATTTGATCGTGCATGACCCAAATTGACACTAAGACTAAAGATATTTATGTTGCATGATGTTCACCGTACTATTTTGCTTATGTTAGAAATAAACAACCATAATGGATTTATGTATGAACTGACTAACCATTGGCGATACGTTGCATGAAAATCATAATATATATTGCAATGATTGTCATATGCTTAGATAGGTTCTTCCAAGTGTGACAAGGAAGGCATACATGTGTGAATTAATGCAAGGTGGTGTAAATGTCGCATGGGATCCAGATTGATCCATTAAATGGTATCATATGATATAATGTGATAACTTGATATTTGATCATTTTGCATGAGTTATCGATGCAATGGATTTTATGTGTGTGAGAATAGGATAGTGATTGTCAATCAGTCCACATATGAATGAAGGGTTGTATGAAGGAGAAAGACCAAGAATTGTAGGAGAAGGGAAATCGATACTTTTGCTTTTGTCGTCTAGCACTCCGAACCATGAAGGAGTTGAAAAATAAGAAGATATTTTTACTTGGTGACTTCATGATGTTGCAGGGGTTGGACTGCAAAAACGACCACTTATGAGGTTATGAAGGGCATGCAATAAGGTAAATCCCTTATTCCTAGTTATCCATAAGTTCATGATAATATGTACTGCTTACCTCTCCCCTACTCAAAATTAATTTTTGAAGGTCTTGAGACTTAACTTTCTTGGCATAATAACGTCATAAAATATTAAAAGAATAAGACGCACTAGATACTATAATGTAAAGAGAAGTATGATTATACAAAATAAAATAAAATAAAATCAATTAAATTATTTTTCAGAAGAAAAAAAATCAACATCAACTAGAGTTTAAGTCATTAAAAAAATCAAATAAAAAATTATAGAATTTAAACAAAATATGAATAATAATAATAATAATTAAAAATTAACCTTGCTTACCTCTAATTAAGGAATCAACATACAACTGTAAGTAAAATGAAAGACAAGATTTTGGGTGAGGGAATTTTTTTTTAATTAAAATGAAAAGGGAATTACATGTGCAGTTGCAATCATAAGAATAGAATTCGACCTCGATAATGTCTAGTAAGGGTAATACACCATCTATTGCATGTATTGAATTTGGTAAATGGACAAAATTGTGTGGAATAGATTTGGTGGAAGCCCATTGCCCATAGAATGGAAAATATGAGTTCGCAGCCAAGCTTGCTTTTGAGCAACAAATGCATCCTAGTCTAACCACTTGTTTGTTTATATAATTTTATGTTGAATGCAACCGGTGAATTAACCTTTGTCCTGCGCTTACAGGAAAGGAAAACGGTTCCCTAAGTGAAAATAGTCAAATCATTCTAAGAACATGGGAATGAGTTTTCATAGTCAATGCAATCATCTTGAACCCAGGGCCATCCATCATATCCTTTGATTGTTGATTCTTTCTATCCAATGAGCAAGGAGAAAAGTAAACTATTGAATCTGATCTTTGCCCATTGGATAGAGGAAATTAGCAATAAAGATATGCTCATCTTGAATAGAAGAGAATGGACTTCAAATAGTCTTATTATTCCCTGCAAGCAGGGAATAATAAAGAAGGATATCATTCATTCAAAAACCATCAAATAAAAAAATTCTAAGCTAATAACCAGCCATAATCCTAAATGATCAGTTTGTGCAGCAAAGACCAAATCTAGATGGGGAATGTGAAAGATAACACGTTAAATTAACCATCGAGATTATGGAACCAACTGAAATGATAAAAACCAACTTAAACGAATAAAAAACAAATAAGTAAAAATAAAATAATGCGCATTCCGCATTTGCGAGTTGCGGAAATCACACAACACACTTTATTAACCCAACTACTTTTTAGAATACGCAATTTGCGGGATTCTGGTCGTGGGATGAAAAGTTCAAACACAAAACCAGGCTCCCGCAATCTGCATTGCGGGTTGTGGGTTGTGGGAAAAATACACTTTTGGGAAAAATTAGTTCTTTCTGCAACTCAGAAAGACAATTAGAAAAGTAGAAGTTTTCAAAATGGAAAATGGTTAACTAAATCAAAACATGTCAAAGGCGAGAATGCATGCAGACAGGATGAACAACCCCAAAAATTGACTAAGTTACCCTTTCATATAAGATTGGGGCTCCCATGTTTTGGATAAAACATGGGATATGTTGTAGCTACAATAAGTGGATATTCTGAAGAGATTCAGAATGTTGGACTGCAAGGAAACATCGAAACCTATGGAATCTAACTTGAAGATTTCGAGTGATGCTTCATGTGAGTCGATTGATGACACAATGTATTGTCAGTTGATTGGCTCATAGATGTATCTGATGAATATGAGACTAGACATATGCATTGCAGTGAACAATTTGAAACATTTCTTGATGGATCTTAGACATGTTCACGTGATGGATCCAAAGCATGTTCTGAGGTACCTAAAAGGTATAGTGGACTATGGGCTCAAATATGATGCAAATCACAAGATTAACATACATGGTTATGTTGATTCAGATTGGACAGGTAGCATCACTAACAGGAAGAGCACCTTAGATTTTTGCTTTAGTTTGGGATATGGAATGATCTCTTAGTTCAACAAGAAGCAATCATGTGTGGCGTTGAGTACAACCGAGGCAGAGTATCTTCACGCTTGCTCGGCTAGTTTCAAGCTAGTGTGGCTGTGAAAGCTACTGTTTGACTTGTTTAATCTCTAGTTGGATGTCACTTGTATCTTCTGCGACAATCAGAGTTGCGTGAAACTATCGACAAACCCTATGTTCCATGACAAGTCGAAGCACATCGAGA
The DNA here is from genome assembly GCA_001517045.1 of Pseudotsuga menziesii. Taxonomy (NCBI): domain Eukaryota; kingdom Viridiplantae; phylum Streptophyta; class Pinopsida; order Pinales; family Pinaceae; genus Pseudotsuga; species Pseudotsuga menziesii. Next base: position 590,415 of record LPNX010783833.1, on the reverse strand, counting down.
TCAAGTTTCACTATATCAGGGATATGCTGCATAGAGGAGTGAAGATCTAGTATGTGGCAACAGAGGAGAAGATAGATGATGTGTTGACCAAGCCTCCATCCAGAGTGAAGTTGGAGTATTTCAAAGAAAAACTTGGTGTGATCGAGATCGAGACCCATCAAAAGAGGGAGTGATGTCTCCTAGGATAGCTAGAGATAGGTTTTCTAAGCGTAAAATCCTAGCGAAGATCGTAGGTTGCTCAAACGTAATCAGTCATGGAGGTTATCCTTGGATGTAATAAGTCCTAGAAATGATCGTAGGTTATACCTGGATGTAATCAGTTCAGATAAGATTCTATGCTAGAAATAGATGATACAAAATATCACATGGGAAATGAGACAGGTTATCCGAGCAGGAAAAATCCCAGTGAAGCAGGATGCCCGAGCGTAATTAGTCATTTAGGTTTTCCTCAGATGTAATCGTCCATCCTCGAATATAATCGTTCCTGGAGAAACTCATAGATTATCCTTGGACGTAATCAGTCCCGTGACAAGTTATTTGAGTCTAAAAAGAGCACTGGTGTGGTACACAAGTTACTCGAATGTAATAAGTCCTATGGGTTGTATGAGTGTAAAAACATTTGTGGCGTGGGACACAAGTTACTCAGATGCAATATGCCCCAAAGGTTTTCTGAATGTAAAATATCTTGAACGTAGGTTGTTCAGATGTGATAAGTCCTTGAGGTTGACTTGGAATGTAAAAGGCCTTGATGTAGCAAGTTCCTTGGTCGTAATCAGCCCTTACATATATATCTATATGTGTGTTTCTAGGTTGAGATGATAAGTTTAAGAAGCATGAGAGGTGCACCTATGCAATTCTCCCTTTACTGGTAGAATGCAAGTTGATCGTGCAGAAGTGTAATGCACTGAGTGTGATCCTAGGTGATTCTTGCATAGTAGAACCTGCAGGTTGTCTTAATGACGTAAAAATATCCTGGTTTACTCCTTATATGGTGAAAGAATGTTCATGATTTGCATCTAAAAATTTGTTCTTTGTTTTTTCTTTGCAGGACAAAAGAGATGATTTGGATATGAAAAGATGAAGGTAGGAGATGCAGGTTATTGATGTGGCAATGTAAAGAAGGTCTTGAGTCGTTCCTATGAGATGGATTGGTCAAGATGTGATGAATACCTCGATGACGAGTAGGCCTACACCCAGTCGAGAGAGGGATGGGTCTGTAGAAAATTTCGATGACAGATAGTACTATTTGATGATCGATAAGAAGATGATGATGGCAGCAACTATGATGACGACTCAATGACTCTGCGACGATGATTCTGTGATGAATACTTAACCAGCTGTGATGATGAATGTAGAAGAGAGAGAATACCTTCCTAGTTAATAGGGAGTGTTGATGTATTTGTAACTTCAGAATATATTATGATGTGTATTATCATTGTATGTTGTTGTACCGCCATTGGATATGTGTTTACCTTCTTACAGGATGTCTTAATTGTGTGTATAACTTGAGGTAAAAGCTTCATTGTAAGTTGGGGCAATAGTACCCAGTGTAACATCATGTAATTTTTATTTGGAGTCTCTCTAGGAGAAGTCGCCAATATTAGGGAAGACAAGTGGGCCCCAGTATTATGTTTGTTGAGTCACTTAAAGGGTACAAATAGGGAGGCTCTCTCCCTCAGTTGTACACATCTCACATTCTCAAATTCAAATGAGAGAGAGAGAGAGAGAAGGAGAGATAGATAACGGTTGAATACTTCTTATTAGTGGATTTGATCATCTTACTATTCTAAGGAAGTCTGTTGGGTTTTCTCCTTTATGGTTTCCCCAGTGAAAATATGTGTGTCTTGTGTATCTTTTATATCTTATGCATCTTGTTGTACTTGTTATTCTTTCAAATAAATATCCTATATAAACTAATCATATCTAAAGAAAAACTAATATGGTATCAGAGCTTCTCTGAAAGAAGACACTATACGACAGTGAAAAATAAGGATTCCTAGTTAAAGGTGTTCTCCCCACGCATCATCAAGAAAATAGGCCTAGGATAACTCAACTCAGTAGGACACATCTTTTAGTGGAAGTAATTTTAAAGTTGAAGAAATTTCATTTTTTACCCTATCAGTGGTGCCAGGAGGAACTAGGGAATCCTGAGTTTCGTAGGTTGCCCCCATCAAGTTTCAAAAGAGACCTTACTGAGAAACTCACCTCAAGGAAGCATATGTTACTATCCAAGCTGAATTCCCAAACTCTAATTTTTGAAAATTATAATTTCTCTAACAAACCCTAGGCTAGCTAGCTCTGGAACGAGGTCGAACAACTCAAACTGGTAAGATCTAAATCTTTGTTATTTTCGTTTGATGTACTTATTTGAAAAGATGAATCACCATAATTAGCTTGAGGACAATCTTGCAGGGGATGATAACTTCTGGCCATGGAGGTACAAAATCTCTCTGATTCTTGAAGAAAATGACTTGGATCAATTTATCAGTACAGAAGTTCCAGAACCAGAGGGAGATGAGGCAAACGAGGCTCATAAGAGAAGCATGGATAATGCCAAGAGAATCATTGTAGATTCTATTAAGAATCACCTCAACCCTCACATGTCTTCATTAAAGACACCAAAGGAAGTATATGATGATTTGAAAAAGATGTTCGAAGGAAATAACATCAATCGGAAGATGATTTTGAGGAACCTGTTGAAGAATGTGATGATACAGAACTCTGAGACTATACAATATTACTTCACAAGGGTTTCTGAAATCAAAGAACAACTTGAAGCAATTGAAGAGAATGTTGAAGAAGGAGAAATTGTAATGACTACCTTGAATGGTCTCCTTAGATCATGGGACTCATTCATTCAAGGGATTTGTGCAAGAAGGAGCTTGATCTCTTTCAATAGACTCCGAGAAGAATTTTTCATAAGAAGAAGCTCGACTCATTACAAGAGAACAAAAGATGGGAGCAACTGAATATCAATCTCTCACAGTTCACACGATGAACAACATCAAGAAGAAGGAGAAGAAGGAGAACTTTCAATAGGACACGAAGAAGGACAAGAAACAGAAGAAGACTAAAAGAGATACTTCAAATTTTCGATGCTACAGTTGTTATGAAACGGGACAATTTGTAAGTAATTGTCCCATTAGGGAAAAGAGACACCATTCTCATATTTCCAAAGATGATGAACCAACCAAAAAAATATCCAGACAAGAGAAGGATGATTCAAATGAAGAGTATGTGCTAACTATAGCACTAACAGGAACTCTCTCACATGAAGAGTACTAATTGAAATAATTTGTAAATATGTCTGAACATCAGTCACCACACAAGGTGAAACTTGGGAATGATTATCAATACGCCATACAAGGGAGTGGAGAAGCTTCATACAAGCTCTGATCCGAGAAATACTTAAAGATGAAGGATGTGATATGTGTTCCAGGATTGAAGAAGAATATTCTCTCCATCTTTGCACTATATGCAAAGGGAATTAGCGTTTCATTTCACGATGGTCAAGTTATGATGTTTTATAGAGGATACAATAGTGATTGGAGAAGAAGATGGAGGTTTGTATAAGCTAAAGGGACATCCTGAACAAGCATTGGTTCATGAATCAACTGAACCAAGTGAACTGTGGCATAAAAGCTTGTACTTGTGCACTACATAGCTCAACTGATGGAAAGCACATCAGTCTCAGAATCGCTAGAGATCCAGGAAAATCATGAAGGAATTTGAAAAGGATGTGTACAAGGAAAAGAATCCGAAGAAAACATTTCCCAACACTAAGAGCAAGGACAAAGGAATAATGGAGATAGTACACTTGGACGTATGTGGACCCATGTCTTTTAGCTCATTAAGCAAGTATGTGTACTATGTTTCCTTTATAGATGATTTCTCACAGAATACTTGCACATATTTCTTGAAAGCGAAAAAGTGAAGTTTTTAGTGAGTTCAAAGAATAAAAATCCTTGGTCGAGAACAAGACAGATAGGAATATCAATATTCTATGGTGAGATAATGGCATAGAATTCACATGAGATGAATTCAAGGAACTCTGCAAAGAGTCTGGGATTAAGAGGTAGTTGATAACTCCATACAAACCTCAGCAGAACGACTTTGTGGAATGAAAGAACCAAACCATCATATATGCGATAATAACAATGGTGCATGACCATGATCTACCTTTGAACTATTAAATTAAATTTAGATGAAAGTGGTCATAAAAAATATATTAGATGAACGTGTACTTGTACTCCAATGATTCCATCTCTTGGAATAATACCTTCATTGTAGTGAAACCATGCATTGTCCAATAAGCTTTTCATTAGGCTCAATACAATCTATAAATATGAATAAGAAGGGGTGAGGGTTCTCAATTTTTTTTGTTTCCATTAAGATTCGATCAATTGGTGACTTGAGAATTTCCATTAAACTATGTATTAGTAATTTATTCGTGTCGACGTATTGTGAACAAATTAATCTTATTAATATAGTTGTTGCTAGTTAAAGAGGTACAAATTTTGTTCTTTAATGATTGATTATAAAATTCCAATAGTTATGGTTGCATTTTTTCCACCCAAATGGAACAATATCCATTGAAATATATCTTAGACACCGGCATACTCTTCGAAAACAACATGAAAAATCCAACACATAGGACTCGTGAATGAGAGAACGATGCCCATAGTTTGGGTTAAATGACGACAAAGGAGAAGCGAGTGGAAGAAATTTCATCCCTTGACTTTTTGGTGAAGTGTGTCCATGGCCATAAATGTTGAATGTGTCATGAGTTTGTTTTTTTTTTTGACCATGGGAACAACAACCTCCCAAGGGTATATCCAACAGCCTGCAAGCCAGAAATACCAGAAACTTGTGACTTGGCAAGGGCCGAGACGTCCCGGTGGGGTCACCTACCCTTCTAGCCTTGCCACAGCAGGTCATATGAGCAACCCTACCCCCCGCTGGTTTTGAACCTGTGACCTCCAGGGAGATAACACATGTTCTTAACCATTGGGCCCATTCAGGTCAATTTGTTATAAAACAATGACAAATGGAAAATGGGCTCGCTGATACCTAGAAAGGTCCATGAATGCAAACCAACTGGATTTCTCTTTCCTATAATTAGTAAGTATATATTCTATAAAAAAAAATGTAATTATTCCATGATGCCATTAGTTACAAGGTCTTTCCAATGGTTATTTTTACCAAATAATAGAGAAAACTATATTTTAACTCATAATTAGGTCTATTTGCCATGTCGTTGTCCTTCTTGCTTGAAAGAAAACCTTTTTCCTTTCAAGTCATACCATTTCCATGAGATTATGGGATATATTTCCTCAAATGACTATTGAAGGATGTTTGAGTGTGGTATTGAGTTTTTCTTAGGCATGAACCAAGGAAATAAATTGGCGTTGTTATGTGATGCATCGTTTTCTTTAAAAATGCTACAGAGCTTAAACGATCATTCATAGTGTTTATTAGAATAGAAAGAAGGTAGTTGACTACCATATTTGCACCAAGAATCATCAAAAGAAATAAATAACAAAATAAGTTCCTTAAATATTATAACATTAACACAAGTACAAACTTGTAAATAGTTGCTATTAATTTCTTACCTATCCTTGTGTATTTGAACTTGAACATGTGATTAAAGATCTGAGTGTACTGAAAGAGCATAAAACTCTTTCTAGGATCATCTAGCAAAAGACTCTTGTTATTACCATCTATCATCGCCAAATGTCGTAATAAGATGTGTGTTTTCTTCCTGGATGAAGAAGAGATGAAATCCATGTCTCCATTAATTGGAGGTCATCCAGAAATCGTAGACCTCTTCGACCTCTTCTTCAAAAATAAGTGGCCTTTCGACATTTCCTTGTCCTTTAAGGATGGCTACAAGTGCAGATAATGAAACATGTGTGCTATGGTGGTGGAGATGCAGATAATAAAACATGTGTTCCATGGTGGTGCAGCCGTGTAGCTACCATAACATGAACACATACTACCTACCAATCTTATTAATCTTGGATATTACTTGTATCATAACATTTAATGCCAAAGGTAATGCTAGACTAATTTTTAGCATTACCAGGTTTTATGAAAATTATTCACCAATCTTAAATTTAACCTAAGAATTTTAAGAACAACAAAAGCCATGCCTCCATATGAATCCAAATAAGAGCACGAATTGTGGGATTGATGGAGAAAAAAAGTTGTCATAATTTGAAATAAAATGAAGAAGTTTAGGAACCACATAATCCATGCCTCCGTATGAAGCCAAATAAGAGCATTAATTGGGTGATTGGTGGAGAATAGTAGTTTCCATACTTAGAAATAAAAGCACCAATTGCATGTTTGATGTATGTAGAAAAAAAAGTTGTCATACTTTGAAATAAAACTTATGATAAATATCTAAACTTTGTATTAGTTTAAGTGCAAAGTAATCAAAATAGCAGCAAGCAGATTCATGGAGTCCCTGCTAGCGAGGTGCACAGACTAATAAGGCGAAAGGTCTTTTAAGAGAGAAACAAGTATATAGGTATTTACAAACAAGTCGTAGTACCTTAATTTGATGAATAAGGGAAAATATCTTTATAGATACAAAACCTCTGGTCTTTATACACACAAGCCACCATACCTTATACACAAAAGCCATGAGAAGGCCAATAATCAAGATGGAAATAGTAAAAATAATATTTTCTTCACAAGATCAGGAAGAAATTGGACTGAATTCAACTCTGAGATTTTTCCTATTTCCGAAATCCCCAATCTAAATCAGAAGATCAGGGAATCAGAAATCAGTAATTTAGGAAATTATTAGAACCAATACCTAAGTTCGATCTTTTCCATATTGGAAACTGGAGTTCTCACATGGCTTTTGACTGAATGATTGTTTCTCGATTTGCGATTTGTCTAAATTTCTTATTTTTGACATATAAATATTATGATAGGACAATTATGAATTTTGATTTTTGTACAATCAACTCTGAGATTTCGGCTTCCCCATTTACAATTCCCTAATAACGTTCATTTGTTCGATTGTAGACTTTTTCTTTTCCATATCGAAAAGCGGAGATCCCACGTGGTTTTTGACTGAATGATTGTTTCTCGATTTGCGATTTGTCTAAATTTCTTATTTTCGACATATTTATATCATGAAAGGACATTTATGAATTGGAAAATGTATGGGACAAGGGAAAGGCATTAGCATCACAGTCAACAAGTAATTTGTATCCTATTTAAGCATCATCTAATTTAAACTTTAATTTCCGTACAATAAATAAATAAATAAATAGTGTGGTTATGTGAATATTAAAGAAAACAAAATGATATTAAAAAGAGCGGAAAGGTGAATAATTTCTGGAAATGTAAATGTTTGGTGTTTGGTTGAACTTGTCCGTTGATCCATAAGAAATATAAAGTCAAGATTATTTTTGCCCTTGTAGATGGCTTTTTAAAGAATTGAACTTAAGATTTTTCAGTTTGGCGAGAGTTTTTTACTGTGCATTTCCTATGTCTGAGCACATAGACTCGTGATTTTTACAAACGGAAATCAGAGTTCCCACATGGATTTAGATTGAATGATTGTTTCCCGATTTGTGATTTGTCTAAATTTCTTATTTACGACATATAAATATTATGATAGGACATTTATAAATTTGGATTTCCGTATAATCAACTCTGAGATTTTCGATTTCTGAAACCCTCAATCGAAATTGGAAGATCAAGGAATTGGATATCTGACTTAAGTTTTTTTTCAAATAATTTCTTAGCTTCCCGATTTCTGATTCCCTGTATTTTGGATATCGGAAACAAGGAATATAGTTTTATATTTTAATAACATTCGTTTGTTCGATTTTAGAATTTTTCTTTTCCATATTGAAAAGTAGAGATCCCACATGGTTTTTGAATGAATGATTGGTTCCCGATCTAAGCCAAGGGATACCAAACGATATCTTTATATTATGGCGTAGCAGCAATGCTGCATATTCCATATCCCCTGCCGCTAGGATTGTAAAACGTATAAAAGAAACCTGTTGCAGTTGTGCAAGACCAACGCTCTTGGATATTCCAAGCCGCTAGGATTGTAAAACGTATAACAACAAGTTGTTGTAGTTGTGCAAGACCAACGCTCTTGGAATCTCAGTCAGTTGGAACTGTTATCCCACTAGAAATTACACGCTCTTGGAATATCGGTCAGTTGGAAGTGTTATCTGACAAGAAATTATTCCTGTCTTCTTCAATGACATTTAACTATTGTCTTAATTTAGTGTTATTACTATGTCAAATGGTCAATCTGTGGCACAATGCATGCAAAGAGAGAGGCATATTTACCCTAGAAGTGCTGAAGTGAGATTCTTGAGCTAGTTGCTTTCCTTGTCTGTTTTCACAAGTGATGGGTACTTAACAGTATCTCCAAGGATTAATATAAACACGCAAAATCAAATTCCATAAATGGTCATGGGTCAAGAGAGAGAAAGCTAAGGCTACACATGATTACATTCGTAATGGTCTTGATAAGAACAAAATTATAAAGAGATTGAAAGAAGTGATCTAAGTTGTGACCCTTCCTCCTGTGTTTCGTGCCCGGTAAATCACTTCTCCATCGTACAATATTTGTTGCACCATGTCTTGCACTTGCTTCAGTGTCATTGCACTAATGAATTTTACATGAACGTTCACAGGAAGCATACAACTGAAATACAAAATAGATTAAAAATCCAACTATGTGTTTACAAAATAGATTAGAAATTCAATTAGGTTTTCAGAGTATAAAATAAAACTTAAACAATCCAGGGAAATAGCGGAAACCAACTCTTAATCATTTGACGGTTTTAAGAAGTAAAGCATTTTTCACATTTGAAGAGAAAACAAAAAATTGACAAATGTGTTTTCAATGGTTATTGTGTTAGGAAATGAAACTTACAAAATGTATGATCTAGTTGCTCGGACAGTTTCTGGAATTAGAGATGTTATATTTCATGATTTTATAGAAAATTTTAAGAAAAGATAAAAAACATGTATGAAAACTTTTCGAAGAAGACATTGAAAATACAAGATAATCTAGAAGTATGGAAACTTTTTTAAGAAGACATTGAAAATAAAAATAATTTTTTTTTGTAAGATAAAGAAGTTGATTTTGAAATTCAACTTGTTTATGTTGAAATTCAAGATAATTTCCTGAAACTTGTTTAGCTTGAAATTCAAGATAATTTAGTGGTACCTTCAGCAATAACAAATTACAAATTAACCGGATATGATAGTTGCACTACAAAGGAAGTGGATGTGATAGACTGATAATTATAATATGTGTGGATAAATTTTATATTGGATAATAATAATTTCAATTAAACTATGATTTTTGTAAGAGTTATTTTTATTTAGATTTGGGATGAATTTATTAAAAATTAAAAAATTAAAGTAAGGATTATTTTTATTTAGATTTGGGATGAATTTATTAAGAAATAAAAAAGTAAGGGTTATTTTATTTAGATTCGGGATGAATTTATTAGAAAATAAAAAATTCAAGTTGTTTCAAACATCTAGGGTAAAAATTGATTTATCCATATACATATTTCAGTTATACATATTTCAGTTTGAAGTGAAGCTGGTGGAAATTGGCATATTGCTTGATGATTAGAAGCTTCCTCACCACTCCTAAAGATGTTCAAACACAACTTGCATCCTCTTCTGCTAAATTGTTCTGCAAATTCAGTTTTTGGCAGGGGAGCTGTAAGAGAGAGGTACAAGTTGAACAACAAGACCGTACATGCAATGTTGATAGGATACAGCCTGAAGAAAATCAGGGAGGCTCAACTTTATTGAATTGTATGAAGCATTGTGTACATTTATGTCTGAAAAATATTAAAATCAAAGCTACTATGTTACAGAATCCAAAAGGAAGCAAGAAGGTTATGAGAAAATGTGTATAAACTAACAAAACATTGAAGAAGGGCTCAAGAAACTTGATGGAGATAATGGTTAATACTTCTCAAACACGACCTTTCTAAAACAATGTTGGATGCCCCATCCATGGTATGATGGAAAGATCGACCCTTCCCATCTACCAACCCTACTGCAAACAACCACGGACTGATCCATGCAAACAACCACGCTCAAAGGTTCATCGACGGTAGTGAACAAATGTCAAAGTTGTAAGTTTGCCTCACGACCAACAATGACGCGTAGAATTTTTGGTTCAAAGCGAACGTGTAAATAAATACAGTCCATTAATTCCCGGGATTTCTGGAAAATAAAAGTGGAATTAAGTTTACGAATCATTAACCAATCAAAACAATGACAAAAAACCCCACAGAAAGCAGTAAATGTGAGAATCGCCATGGTATTCCTGCAACACATGCAAGACATAAAATATTAATTACTTTGATAGAATTCTAGTAGCCATGTTCAATAAGCATACAAATGTTACAATATTACAGTTACATGTTTTGAGACATTCAACCAAAATTGAACAGGTTTATAGCTTTGTCTCTCATAGAATGCCAATAAACCTTAGCTCAATGGTTATCTAATTTTAAACAATTGCAATTCAAATTAAACACTATAAAGATTAATCCCCAAGCAGACTGCCCAACAATACACAGAAGAAGAAACAATACACAAAAGAAGCACTAAAGAAACTTCTCGCCAATCTATTGTCTCCCTAGTTGCACACCAGCTCCAATCTATTGTCTCGATGATTGCAGATCCGCCAAGCCCAGGGAAAACTACCCAACAATACACAAAAGAAGCGTTGAAAAAACTTCTGGCCAATCTATCATCTGGTTGGTTGCACAACCAGCTCCAATCTATTGTCTTGCTGATTGCATCTCGACCAGTCCCTAGGAAGACTGTCCAACAATACACATAAGAAGCGCTCAAGAAAATTGATGGAGATAATGGTTCTCATTCAATTGATGACACATACATCCTTTTTAAAACAAATTTCAATTGATGACACATACAACCTTTTAAAAAAAAGTTAGATGCATGGTATGATGGAAAGATTGACCCTTCCCATCTACCACCTGCCCTACACATGCATGCAAACAAACACAATTTGAGCCATGCAAACAACCAGGCTCCAAGCTTCATCGATGGTAGTGAACAAATGTCCATTTGTGAGTTCATAGAATGAAGAGAAGAAATCTCAGGTCTATCACACAACCACGGTCCAAGGTTCATGGACGGTAGTGAATAGATGTCCAGTTGTGAGTTCATAGAATGAAGAGAAGAGATGTTAGTTCATAGAATGAAGAGAAGACATGCCAGGGCTATCATTTTTGGGGAATGTAGTTGAAAATGAGAAATAAATTTGGCAATAAGAGGGTCGCTATAAAATACTTAGAAAAATGACTTGATTTTTCTGAAAAAAGTATAACATAAAAAACTGTGAATGACTGGCACAGATGTCAAAACTTGTTTGATTACAATATTCCCTGCTTGCAGGAAATACAATTAAGCCCAGGCAGACTGCCCAAAAATACACAAAAGAAGAGCTAAAGAAACTTCTTGCCAATCTATTGTCTCCTTGGTTTCACAACCAACTCCAATCTATTGTCTCGGTGATTGCAGATCCACCAAGCCCCAGGCAAACTACCCAACAATACACAAAAGAAACATTGAAAAAAATTCTGGCCAATCTATCATCTGGTTGGTTGCACAACCAGCTCCAATCTATTGTCTTGTTGATTGCATCTCAACCAAGCCTTAGGCAGACTGTCCAACAATACACATAAGAAGCGCTCCAGAAAATTGATGGAGATAATGGTTCTCATTCAATTGATGACACATACATCCTTTTTAAAACAAAGTTCAATTGATGACACATACAACCTTTTAAAAAAAAAGTTAGATGCATGGTATGATGGAAAGATTCACCCTTCCCATCTACCACCTGCCCTACACATGCATGCAAACAACCACTATTTGAGCCATGCAAACAACCAGGCTCCAAGCTTCATCGACGGTAGTGAACAAATGTCCAGTTGTGAGTTCATAGAATGAAGAGAAGAAATGTCAGGTCTGTCACACAACCACGGTCCAAGGTTCATGGACGGTAGTTAATAGATGTCCAGTTGTGAATTCATAGAATGAAGAGAAGAGATGGCAGTTCATAGAATGAAGAGAAGACATGTCAGGGCTATCAGTTGTGGGAACTGCAGTTGAAAATGAAAAGTAAATTTGGCAATAAGAGGGTGGCTATAAAATACTTAGAAATGTTGGTGTCATGATCAACATAGAGGTACATTTCTTTAATCTGATTAGTAATCCAAAGTTTTACATCTAAAATAGCTCATGAAATATCAACATTATATTATAGTAGAGTAAGTGACCGAATTTTTAATTGGTTGGTAGATCAATTTCACTCTTACGATGAGTGCGACGGAGTAACTCCTCCGTCACTATTGGAAGAGTGCACTCGTGCCATGGAACAAACCGAGTATGGTTTAATCATTTTATCATTTGAATGGTTTATTGACATGCTCTTGGCTTGTATTTGGTTTTTTCCATATAAACAATGTTAAAGCAATCAAATCGTTTTTATAAATGATGGACCGAATGAATGATATCCATGCCTTGAACGAATTAGTTTATCATTTAAAATGTTTAAAATGTCATTTTAGATTATGTTTACAAAACAGTAACATAACTAATTAGGTTTTAAACATTTAAACATAGGACTATTCATTACATAGGGGCTCATCAAGAGTAAACATGTCACCATAAAACAAATCGAGCATGGTTTAATTGTTTTATCATTTGAATGGCTTATTGACATGCTCTCTACTTGTATTTGGTTTTTTCCATATAAACAATGTTAAAGCAAGCAAATCATTTTTATAAATGACGGACCGAATGAATGATATACATGCCTTGAATGAATTAGTTTATCATTTAAAATGTTTAAATTGTCATTTTAGATTATGTTTACAAAACAGTAACATAACTAATTAGGTTTTAAACATTTACACATAGGACTATTCATTACATAGGGGCTCACCAAGAGTAAACATGTCACTTATAGAAATTGAACCTGGGTGAAGAGGGTAACATTCATTCCTCCCAACCACCCAAAGCTACATTCCTCCTAACCACCCAAGCTACAACCAATGGAAATATGATGTTCTAGATAATGTTCCTAATTAGATTAACGGATGTTAGAGGTAAATGTATAATTGTTTATTTCAAATACTTTATAATTTATAATTTGGCATAGTCAACATTTCTATACAATTTTTGAAAGTGTAGCAATGTTGTCGTGAATTCATGAATACTAATAAGCATACAAATGTCTCGGTGATTACAGATCCGCCATGTTCAATAAGCATACAAATGGTACAATATTACAGTTACCTGTTTTGAGACATTCAACCAAAATTGAACAGGTTTTATAGCTTTGTCTCTCATAGAATGTCAATAAACCTTAGCTCAGTGGTTATCTAATTTTAAAAAATTGCAATTCAAATTAACCACTATAAAAATTAATCCCCAAGCAAACTGCCCAACAATACACAGAAGAAGAAACAATACACAAAAGAAGCGTTAAAGAAACTTCTCGCCAAACTATTGTCTCCCTGGTTGCACAACCAGCTCCAATATATTGTCTCAGTGATTGCAGATCCGCCAAGCCCCAAGAAAAATACCCAATAATACACAAAAGAAGCGTTGAAAAAACTTCTGGCCAATCTATCGTCCGATTGGTTGCACAACCAGCTCCAGTCTATTGTCTTGCTGATTGCATCTCGGCCAGTCCCTAGGCAGACTGTCCAACAATACACATAAGAAGCGCTCAAGAAAATTGATGGAGATAATGGTTCTCATTCAATTGATGACACATACATCCTTTTTAAAACAAAGTTCAATTGATGACACATACAACATTTTAAAAAAAATGTTAGATGCATGGTATGATGGAAAGATTGACCCTTCCCATCTACCACCTGCCCTACACATGCATGCAAACAACCACGATTTGAGCCATGCAAACAACCAGGCTCCAAGCTTCATCGATGGTAGTGAACAAATGTCCATCTGTGAGTTCATAGAATGAAGAGAAGAAATGTCAAGTTTGTCACACAACCACTGTCCAAGGTTCATGGACGGTAGTGAATAGATGTCCAGTTGTGAGTTCATAGAATGAAGAGAAGAGATGTCAGTTCATAGAATGAAGAGAAGACATGTCAGGGCTGTCATTTGTGGGGACTGTAGTTGAAAATGAAAAGTAAATTTGGCAATAAGAGGGTCGCTATAAAATAATTAGAAAAATGACTTGATTTTTCTGAAAAAAGTATAACATAAAAAACTATGATTAATTGGCATAGATGTCAAAACCTATTCGATTACAATATTCCCTGCTTGCAGGAAATAAAAATTAAGCCCAGGCAGACTTCCCAACAATACACAGAAGAAGTGCTAAAGAAACTTCTCGCCAATCTATTGTCTCCCTGGTTGCACAACTAGCTCCAATCTATTGTCTCGATGATTGCAAATCTATCAAGCCCCAGGCAAACTACCCAACAATACACAAAAGAAGCATTGAAAAAAATTATGGCCAATCTATCATCTGGTTGGTTGTACAACCAACTCCAATCTATTGTCTTGTTGATTGCATCTCAACCAAGCCTTAGGAAGACTGTCCAACAATACGCATAAGAAGCGCTCAAGAAAACTGATGGAGATAATGGTTCTCATTCAATTGATGACACATACATCCTTTTTAAAACAAAGTTCAATTGATGACACATACAACCTTTTAAAAAAAAGTTAGATGCATGGTATGATGGAAAGATTCACCCTCACCATCTACCACATGCCCTACACATGCATGCAAACAACCACGATTTGAGCCATGCAAACAACCAGGCTCCAAGCTTCATCGACGGTAGTGAACAAATGTCCAGTTGTGAGTTCATAGAATGAAGAGAAGAAATGTCAGGTCTGTCACACAACCACGGTCCAAGCTTCATGGACGGTGGTGAATAGATGTCCAGTTGTGAATTCATAGAATGAAGAGAAGAGATGTCAGTTCATAGAATGAAGAGAAGACATGTCAGGGCTGTCAGTTGTGGGGACTGCAGTTGAAAATGAAAAGTAAATTTGGCAATAAGAGGGTGGCTATAAAATACTTAGAAATGTTGGTGTCATCATCAACATAGAGGTACATTTCTTCAATCTGATTAGTAATCCAAAGTTTTACATCTAAAATAGCTCATGAAATATCAACACTATATTACAGTAAATTGTATCTTGTTTCTTGCTTTTTTTCACATAATGCAAGGGCTATAGCATTAGCAAAAAACCTTAGTGTTGTAGAGCCCACTATTTCAACTCTAAATATGAGTGGTTACAACAACCTGACCAATAGGATCATGATACAATCTACTGAAAGTGTTCTACTAATGGAGTTCACACAAGATACAAAATTTAAACTTGTTTATGTTGCAGACGAAACTACTATCAATATTCTAGATTCTACCATTAAGGAGATTAATACATTTTCTGATGTTGTAGTACTAAGCATGAATATGGTTTATCTGCCTTCTCGAAGTGTTCTTGTATTAGTCACAAATATTTTCCAACGAATACACCATCACAATATGCCATTTTTCATCTATCTTCTCAGTAAATGAATTTATCTCGCTATCCTTTGACTATATAGCAAATCCAACAATTGAAACCCACTCTTTTCTAACTCTTGCAAAAGTAAATGGGATTATCACATGCTTCTCAACCATGACAAGGGCATATCTGGGTAATATTCATTGCTTTCTTTTTTTTTGGTACTTAAAGTAAATACTTTTTCACTGAAACATCAATTGAAAAAGAACTGCATATATGTCAGTTCTTGTTTGGCAAGGTATTCCACCTTTGGTGGGTTGAATTCACCTATTCATTTTGTAGCTGCCAAGGGCCATAGTGAGGTGACTGCATTCTGGATTTGATTTCTATTGTGTTTTCATTTGAATTCTAGGTAGATATTTTATAATTCCTCTGTATATGGTACTAATTATTCATATTTTTTAATGTGAACAGATTGTCACCTTGTTGCTGGAGCATGGAGCTTATGTGAATTCCAGGAATTACTAAGTCCAGGTATGCTGCAACTTGTGGTGCTTATGGTGCATCAACAGATAAGGTTTATTTTTACTTAGCTGTAACGAAATTTTCACAGAATGCGTTGCTAGAAACATAGTTGTGATGAAAATACAACTTTAGATGCCTAAACACCCTTTCACAGTTGTTAATATAAAGCTCGAATGACTCCAACAAATTGCGAGTTTGTATCTTGTGCTGCTTATAGGTGGAACGAAATGTGGACGATGGTGCATTGTGTGTTTAGTTTGATGATAGTAGTGGATTAGGCTGCAAGGTTTTCCAAAGCTTCCCCAAACTTCTTTTTCCACAACCACGAGTTCTTCCATTTCTGAAACCACAAGTTATGCAAACCAAACCTAAAATACAAATCAATCATGGTTTCTATGCAATGAAATATAGACACTTTATAGAGTTCTTATAGAGTTGTTTCCTGCAATATAGACACTTTATAGAGTTCTTATACTTTAGAGTATTGCAACCATGGAGTTCTTCTCTAAATCGAAAAAAATGAATTGGTGATCGTGGATTTATGTTTTCTATTTTTGTAAGGTTCTTTCAAGGATATAATGGAGCTACATCTTTTCTTCAAATTTCCATATATGAATTTACTTGTATACCAATATGTCTTTTCCTTAATTTCTTTACATTTTTTGTGAAGAGAAATCCTGGACGTAAGCCAAGGGATACCAAAGAAAATTCTATTACAAATTGAGAAATTTAGCACTCATAAAGTTAGGACTATGAAAACATAGCATTTAGATGTCAAGTTTTATTCCAAATAGGTCATATATAGGATTCCTTCCCTAAACTTAAAAACAACCTAAAAGGAAAAAAAAGGGTAGCCTCCTAAATAAAAAATTTGGGAGTTGTTCGACCCTTCTTATATGGGAAATGAGGAGGTGGAAAATATGGTGGTGGAATAAGAATGCTAAGAAGCGACATAAGCATCACTAACAAAAGATTGCAATGATTATTTGGAACTGATCCAACAAGTATCTCCTCCACATTCTATTTCTTTGGTATTGTAAGAGATTTCTACAGGAGGAATAAAGAGAACTCATGAGTCTGATAGTTCTTATTCATATAAGAAATGTGCCCAAAGACAGGATGCATCATAGCTAGTTGTGGTGAATCTGAATCTTAAGGGTTGGATGGAGTCAAGAAGAAGAAAGGAAATAATGAGAAGGTTTAGGATTACCCCAACCTTTAATTCTATATGGGATTGTCCTTTATTTAGTTTAGTGTTTATTCATTATTTTATATCATTGCATAATTTTGGACTGTGTCTACTATTTTGAATATATGTTTAATGCATATATCTCCATAATGTAATTTTATACTCTTTTAGATAATTAAAATTATAATTTTTTTCCAAGTAAAAAATAATACAAAGACATATAATGAAGAACTTACAATGGGATGATATTCATAACCCCCTTTAGTGTGCCCATAATTCATACAATGCATTTCAACTATTCTTAATAAAATTATTTTTCCATTAAATCCCCTAGATTCATGGAAAGGTAAATGACATTTCCCATCACCCATAGTCAACAATTGCCTCTTTAATGTAACACCCCGGTTTTGACCCCGTGGTATCGAATTGCATATGATGTAAATATTGTATTTAATCGTGGTGTGGAGCTAAAGGAAAATGCCCCACCATGGATTTAGGGTTTTATGTTCGGTGACTAAAAATCGATGTCGAAGGTTTATGTGTTATCCAAGCACAATACGTTTTGAGACATCATGTAAAATGAAAATTAATAAAAATGCCACAACTAGCTATGCATCGCAATGTGAAAGAAATGGGGGCATGATTTCTCAAGTAAAACCCTTGAGCCAAATGGGGAAAAGCCAAATGCCAATGGGAAAACCCATAAAGCTGTCAACTACCCTTTTTGTCTTTTATGCCCAGTCATCTAAAGTTGGTGGAGGAAGTTATTGCCTTGGGATGGGAAATGTATGGAGGTCAAATTCGAATTTGGGAAGTCACCCATTTTTGGAAAACGTTTTTTTGGCTTCTTGGGCAAGTAAATGCTTGGAAATACATTCCCAAGCCATTATTCACCCAGGTGTTTTCTTCCTCATGTAGCTAGAGATAGCTGGGGCATTCTCCCTCACGATATTAGTTGTTTTCTTCATTCCTCCATGCCTGGGGATTTCATTTTTGGTATGGCTGAGTGAATGTGCAGCAGTGATGCCCGATTTCGGGGTTTTGAGAGGTCGTTTTGCCTCCCTCATGCATCTGGAGCATGTTGTGTGTTTCCCCCACATTTTTTATGTTGTCTCCTCATTCCTTCATGCCCAAAAAATTGTTTTTCTTATTGTTTAGTGAATGGGAAGAAGAGAACCACGATTTTTGGGTTTAAGGCAGTCGTTTTTTCCTACGTGAAGCCATAGATGCCTTTGAAATCGAGTTTGTTATCAGAGGGTTGTGTTCCCTTGTTTCCATTTTCGTTTTGGCTTCCCATGATGTTTTTTTTCATACCCTACATTGGTATTTTGTTGTGAAGTGCATCCTCGTGTTTCCTTGGCTAAGTAAGTCCAAGGAACCCATCTGTTAGATGGATGGTTGTGTTGGATGTGATTGCTGTCTTGGCTGAGTAAGTCCAAGGACCCCATGTTATTGGTTGTTTCCTTATCATCTTGTGAAACCCAACGGTGTGTTGCCTTGATTGTGGATGTACGGTTTTGGCTATGTGTGAGCCTGTTGTTGTTCCCTAGTTCCTTGTGGAATCATGCCCAGCTTGGGGGTGGCAGTGCTGCTGAGAGATTGATGAGCACACTGGCCTATGGTTGGGTGAAACATTGCAGTGACATAACTAGTTGCGGGGAAAGCTTCTTCTCAAGATAAGTATTCTTGTGTATTTAATCTCTGCAATGAATTTGTTTATGAATTAATATGAACATGATGAATGCTTGAATGTGTTGAATGAAATGTATTTGCTTCTGTTGTATTTACACATCTTATGCATCTGTAGATGTTTTTATTCCAATGCATTTTTATGTTTATGTTCATGGGCTATATTTCCCAGATTTGATAGTCATGAAGTCACGTTCTCTCTCTCGGGTATAGGGGCGGGGACGTGACATTTAACTTATCAAGTGTTGTCAATTCTTCTCGAGTTGGCATTGTAACTACCTATTACAACAAAATCCATTGAAGCATTATAAGTACAAACGAGATTTATTGATACCCATGAATGATTTGTTCTTCCATAAGTATAGGACTATAAAATATTAAACTAGACACAACAACTAAAAATTCTAACCTTCAAATTGTAAAAATAGAGCTATGTAGATCAAGATTTGGTTGTGTTGAACAAGTATCTCATTGAAAAAAAATATTGTTTCATGCATAGAACAATGAAGATAAAAGCATCGCAACTATATAAAGTTTATCTAATTGTGTTCATAATAACAATATTTATAAATTTTATATCGTCGAACTTTTGATGCCCATAAAAATGGTCAACAGGATTGAAAGAGAAAGTCAACGCAAATCAATCTATACAGATATATATTGGGATATGTTAGTCCAATGATGTAAATAATGGTTGTAAAGGCCACTCAACACACCTAGATGATTGGTGTGCAAGGATTTGTTATGCAGTTTGGGAATTTTAGGAAGATGGACAAATGGAGTGTTCTCATTGGTATTATCCTTGATCATATGTATATTAGTGTGTAATATGGGAAACTTTGGGAAATATTGTGTAGTGTGACCCAAAAATCACACATGGCACTAGGAAATGGTGTTTTAACTATGACACTAGGAGGTGGATTCACAACTTAGTTGAGAGGGTCTTATGTCATTGAATTATTGGATTCTTCCCCATCATTCTTCCGAAGTAGGTTGGATGATGGGTTGTTCTTCTTCACTGACTCAAGGAAATGGGTTCTTGGAAGTATCGATTGGTTAAACATGAGTCAACACAACCTATGGTATGGGGGATCAATTTGGTGGTTTAAGACACCAAACATGAAGGCCTAATGTAAAACCTAGAAGGTTGAGCGTAGCCATTACAAGTGTGTTCACCATCCCAAAAGGTGAAATAAGAATGAGATTTGATTAATAAAAGTATCTACCCAAATTCTCCCTGGTAAATAGTTTAGAGGGGGCACAGGTTTAGGGTGGGCAGTAGATTTACAAGAGGAGAGAGTGCACAACTCTGGTATCACTACCTTCAGATATGGATAGCAATTTGGAGAAATAAACCTCTTCCTTAACATCAAATCTCATCATAACAATGTGGAGAAATAAACCTCTTCCTTAACGTCAAATCTCATCATAATAAATTATGATTGTATTATAGAACTAAAGGAAGAATCATAATTCACCATGAGTATGAGCATAATTAAAATGAGACAATGTAAAATTAAAGAATATTATCCCATGAAAATCTACCAAAAGGACGTTCTCAAGGTCCATGTCTTTTTTAAATTATAGTAATCTTTGTTTATTTACTGTAAATCGATTATGTGTTTTAGGAGTCCTTTGTCAAATCCCCATTAGTATAATTTTGATTAAGTTCTCTAAGAAGGAGACTAAGTAGTATGTTGGTGTGTTCTTTTTTGAATTCTAGTCCTTTGAAGAAGAAAAAAAGTTCTAGAAAAGCTCTTTTTTTTGTATTTTAAGCTTCTCAATGAAGGTGTCACATTTTCTTCATACAAAGATTACAATGGGTTATTTTAAAAGATATATTCAATGAAGATAATTCTCAATGAAGGTGTCACATTTTCTTTGAATACAAATTATAATAGTTTGTTTTAAAAAATGATATTCAATGAAGATAATGCAAAAATTACTCTAAAGATATAGTAGCCTACATCCATTTTAAATCCAGATCTATCAAGTACCAAGAGGGATTCAATTTCTTGAGGTTTACAGTTTTTACCTTTGGATCCCTCTAGATACTTGATAAATCTGGGTTTAAAATGGATCTATGCTAGTTTTATTTATTTATTTATTTATTTAAGTTATATGTAATATATATTGTTCATTAAATTTATTTTTTAATAATTTTGTATTAGCTTCTCTCTCTGCAACAATTAAAATAATACCAGCATAGATCCAAATCCTAGGCTCTATCAAGGGTGGAGAGGGATCTCTCTATGTGCGAGCCTCTTCTTAGTTATTGCACTCAAGGAGCTTTCAGCTTTGGTGTGTCCTATATATAGCCATTGATTTGATTCAAACCAAAACACACATCTTTTTATTAATATTTAATATTATTTATGACTGCATATAATATTTAATATTTACATAATGTTACATAACTTTACAAGATCTCCCCCATACTCAGCTGTAAAGCACCTCTGCGCTCAATTAGTGAGATAAACATCTCACTATGAATAGTATTAGATTAGTAAGAGATGATGATTATCCATTATTAGAAATAGTGGGTGTGTTAATAGGTTATACAATATTTTTTTTTTTAATGCTTCTTTTAATTATTTTTTATGTTAAAAATAAAATTCTAAAGAAAAACATGTAATTTTTTATTATTTTTAGTAAATTAAAATGTTTTTGAATGGACAAATTAATAATGGTCCCATCATTAATAATTATTTAATTAATTACATGAAATCTTTCTAGAATTGAAATATATATATGAAATGAGTTATTATGAATTTATGAATTATGAATGAATGTATTCTCTATAATACTTGAATGATATGACATTATGACATGACATTATGAGAGGTGGATTAACCCTCTAGCAAATGGTAAACTATCTCTTATCTTTTAAAAAAAATTGAAATATATCCTTTAATATATATAATCTTTAATATATAAATAATAACATATAGGCTCAAATTAATGTTAAAGGCATTTATTTTATATGACATATATATCTTTCAATACATTTAGACTTTACTTCTGTTTGTTGTTCGTCTTTTCGTGACAGTTAAAAGGCGAATCCATGCTCTTTGTCTTCATTCCATTCCATCTAGGAGATGATTCAAAACTAAAAATAAATAGATAAAGAAACAGCAGAGGAATAAGCACTTCATTTTTTCAATTTCGAAAATGGAAGAAGAAAGGCGAGGACGAGAAGAAGAACCTGGAGCAGGATGTAGTTGTATAAATCCCTTCTCATTCCTCTCTAATGATTATACCTCAAGCCCCTCCTTGTCGCCCAGGGATGGTAGGATCACTAGAGCATCAAATTCCTTCCCATTCAGAAGGTATAATGATGATGATAGCAGCAGCAGTGCAGAGGGTAGGAACATGATCATAAGTAATGATAATGCAGAAATAGAAAGATCAGGAAGAAGAAGAAGCAAGAGGAATAGGAGTAGCAGTGCAGAGGCAGAGGGCAGGATCATGAGACCATCAAATGATGATATTAATGCAGAAAGAACACATAATGAAAGATCAAGAAGAGCCAGAAGAAGAAGGAGGATTCGACGACGATTTTGGGAAACAATACCAACCATAGTTATAGGAGATGCACCAGATAGAGCAGCCCTTCAGCGGTTACGTTGCAAAATCATTTCAGAAGAACATATTAACCGTGATGATGATTCAGAGTTCTCAATTTGCCAGAAGCCATACCGAATACTCGACCAGACACGTGTAATGGGTTGCGACCACATGCACCACCAGATTTGTTTATTCGAATGGTTGAAAAATCATAGAACCGGTCCAGTCTGTCGATACGGAATGCCTTAATCGACTTTGTATGGGTTGAGTCTTCATCTTGCTTCTCAACTACATATGAATATCCAGTGAAATGAAGTGTCGTCCGAATTTAGTATTAAGAGAGAATTCTTCAATTCTGAGTTCTATAGAAGGCGTATGATCGTTATTAAACTTCACTGTATTGAAATTTTGAAATAGCTAGTGGATCTTAAGGAATCACATTGAAGCATTGAAGTTGGTCAAGTTGGAGATATCTTTATAATTTTGATAAGAAACTCAAAGGTTAGGAGTCAAGTAATTCCTCTAAGTATGAAGGTTTTGGTGGCTACCCATACAAGATCCAGGTAACCATTTTTTTCCCTTCCTTGCCATTTTTTTGTTCTAATTTGTTCTTGTTTTATTGCATCTTATAGTATGCTTCACAAGAACCATCAGCCCAAAAAAGAGTATAACTGCATCTAATTTGGAGCTTTCAATAAGCCCAGAATTTGTAGTTAAGACAATAAAAAAAAACTATTACATTATTAATCATAAATTGATTTAAGAGACAAAATCCAAAAATCAATAGAAACTACATCTAAATTAAAGTTATTATATCTTTATTTACAACTACATAATATAAATGCAACTATAAAGTTCTTATAAGTCCACTTCCTGTATTTAAATGTGGTTGTTGATTTGAGTTTGTGGATTTGAATAGTCTCATATTTCAATGTGGTTTTCGATTTGGTTTGTGTTAAATGGGATTTTAGATTTGGTTTGCCTAACACACACGATGGATTCAAATTTTTTTTGGATTCAATTTTTTTGTTTGGATAAAGAACTTTGATTTAATTTGATATGTGCTCCTCTTGTTGGTTGGAGCCATGAAGCCTTGTTTTTTTAACGTGATGATCAAAGGGGTTTTGACTAAAGAATAGTGCAAAATTCAATGTTAATAATGCTCTTGTCACTTGGAATCACTACTTTTCGAAACTAAAGGCAGGTAATATCCTGTCTCATAAAGGATATGTCATCATAGCATGTATTGGATAAATCCCAGAGTTGTCGCTGATCGGACAGAGAGCTACAAAATAAAAAGGTGATTTCACAATAAGAAGGTTTTTCTTAAAAACATTAGGAAAATAGATACAAATTATATCATAAAATTTTGGAAATACATATACACAAATACTAAAACTAGACAGAATACATAATTCCCTGCTTGCAGGGAATAATAAGCTCATCTTGAATAGAAGAGAACGGACTTCAAATAGTCTTATAAGCCAAAATATATATGTCTGATAATCACAGAAATTTAAAAGCAACCTCTTACTGTAATTTTTGTTTTTAGTTGTATCTTTGCATGCAGGTAGTATTTAGTATTCACTGTGTGACCGTAAAGACACAGACTGGTAGCCTTCTTTTTACTGCCTACCTGCCTATGTGTCAAAAATAAAATCCATTTACGGTTGTGAGGATATTAAAAAACAGAGCTTTAAATCATATCATTATATATACTTCAATACAAGCAAAAATAGACGTTTGTATTTATAAATTTTCTATTTTAAACAATTATTATTTATGATACCAAAGGATTACTAACTTTTGGTCCTTAACCTGTTCCGTTTACGACTAGATTGTGCTAATATGGAAGTTTAACATATATTTGTTATTTCATTCTCAAATTAAAATATATATACATATTATGTTTTTTTTAAAGCAACAAGGAGAAGAAACATACCCTTATTTTTCATATACAAAGCAATAATGGAGACCCCATGTCATTAAGGAGAAGATCACTGGGAAGCAGACCCTTCTTTTTCATAAAGAAATAATGCAGACCCATGTCATTAAGTGACTTAAAGCAGACTATGCTCAGTCAAACGAATCATCTCATCGTGCTGTTGTTTTTTAATATGGAATGTTTGAATATGGACTGCCTTCTAGCATATTATTTTCAAATCTGGAATGCCTTCTAGCATATTAGTATTTTCAAATCTGGAATGCTTTTCGGCATATTTCTATGGACAAAAAGTTGTCTTTTGAATTAAATTCTCGGAATATATGATTATAAGATATGATTTCGAATTGAATTATCTGAATATATGCATATAAGATATGCTTCCGAACACTCGTTTGACCATCGAGATCCCATCTAACATATAAGCCAAAAGAATGCTATGCTATGTGTGAAAGAAATTACCTTCAATAAGTTTGCTATGACAGTTTTTAAATGAATATTTAGAATTTGACGAGATCTCTTTATCCATTTAATCAGTAAATTTGAATTTCTATATACTTAAAAATGATTTATATTTTTGTCCATTACAACTTTTAATAAGTTTGCTGTGACAAAGTTTTTAAATGAATATTTAGAAGTCATTTTTATATTTTTGTTTTATAAGTTTGCTGTAACAAAGTTTTTAAATGAATATTTAGAATTTGACTAGATCTTTTTATCCATTTAATCACAACAAGCTTCAGAACAAGCCTTGGCTACTTAGTGACAGTAGCTCGCCCACCAAAATATAAATTACAGGAAATGTACAATCTGTATGCGAGTAGGTGTGCTATACTGTAGTTCAATACTTGCAACCGACAATATTTGTAACGTAAAAGCTGGACAAACTTAGTGGGTATAACTGTTGCTGTTGCTTGTCAAGCCTGCATGAAAATATGCTCCAGATTACAATGTCTAGCTGCACGCTTTAGCTTTTCCAATGATACAAGCCCAATTTGTCTCACCCTCTCTCTGGACAATCCCAATCTAGCAATATCACATTCTAATGTTATGTTAGAGATGGTATTCCCATTTTTAGCCAGTACGATGTGACCAATTTCCAAGTTAGAGTCATTTAACAAACTTACGGCCTCCTAATATCTTCCTATGTATAGCTGTGTGTATCCAAAACATAATATAGCCTGATTATCACTTGCTCTCTCTTGGTAAATGTAGAACTGTGAAATTTATTCACATCCTCCTGCAACCCATAATGATAACAAAACATTCAAAAATCAAGAGTATCTTTTCAGCAGCTTCTTGAAATTTTTGAAAATTATAATATCTTTTTCAACAAATATTTATTACACTTGACAAAACTTACTCTTAAAGCTTTCCTTTCCGCAATAAACCATGGCTGATTTTCAATATTAATGTCTAAAATATAGTGCAGGCAAAACAAAGATCACCAACCTTGAAAAGACTAAGAAATTATAAGAGTGATAATATCTGTGAACTGAAACAAAATTAAAGTAGTTGCCTATATAAGATTGACTTATTTCAGAATTTTCGTAGCTCTGTGAAAGCAGTTGTGCCGTATAGTTTCTTTTTCCTGGCTTTCCTAGAATCCAATGAAGAATGCAATGGCTGATTTTCAATATTAATGTCTACAATATAGTGCAGGCAAAACAAAGATCACCAACCTTGAAAAGACTAAGAAATTATAAGAGTGATAATATCTGTGAACTGAAACAAAATTAAAGTAGTTGACTATATAAGATTGACTTATTTCAGAATTTTCGTAGCTCTGTGAAAGCAGTTGTGCCATATAGTTTCTTTTTCCTGGCTTTCCTAGAATCCAATGAAGAATGCAATGGCTGATTTTCAATATTAATGTCTACAATATAGTGCAGGCAAAACAAAGATCACCAACCTTGAAAAGACTAAGAAATTATAAGAGTGATAATATCTGTGAACTGAAACAAAATTAAAGTAGTTGACTATATAAGATTGACTTATTTCAGAATTTTCGTAGCTCTGTGAAAGCAGTTGTGCCATATAGTTTCTTTTTCCTGGCTTTCCTAGAATCCAATGAAGAATGCAATGGCTGATTTTCAATATTAATGTCTACAATATAGTGCAGGCAAAACAAAGATCACCAACCTTGAAAAGACTAAGAAATTATAAGAGTGATAATATCTGTGAACTGAAACAAAATTAAAGTAGTTGACTATATAAGATTGACTTATTTCAGAATTTTCGTAGCTCTGTGAAAGCAGTTGTGCCATATAGTTTCTTTTTCCTGGCTTTCCTAGAATCCAATGAAGAATGCAATGGCTGATTTTCAATATTAATGTCTACAATATAGTGCAGGCAAAACAAAGATCACCAACCTTGAAAAGACTAAGGAATTATAAGAGTGATAATATCTGTGAACTGAAACAAAATTAAAGTAGTTGACTATATAAGATTGACTTATTTCAGAATTTTCGTAGCTCTGTGAAAGCAGTTGTGCCATATAGTTTCTTTTTCCTGGCTTTCCTAGAATCCAATGAAGAATGCAATGGCTGATTTTCAATATTAATGTCTACAATATAGTGCAGGCAAAACAAAGATCACCAACCTTGAAAAGACTAAGGAATTATAAGAGTGATAATATCTGTGAACTGAAACAAAATTAAAGTAGTTGACTATATAAGATTGACTTATTTCAGAATTTTCGTAGCTCTGTGAAAGCAGTTGTGCCGTATAATTTCTTTTTCCTGGCTTTCCTAGAATCCAATGAATAATGCAATGGTTCTACAGGTGTCAGGGAGCACATTGGAAACATTCTGGCAAGTCGAGTCACAGGTAAATAGGAATTTGTATGTGTGAAGAAAGTTTGTATGTTATGTTAATATTGCACAGATATCTCAGAAAGATTGTTTGAAAGGTTTGAAATATGGATGATGCGTGATTTCATTGCATGTATCAATCTCTGGTGGCCTGGCTATCGTGACATAGAAATGTTTCAAATGGTCTTTAACTGTACAACAAAAATGTACAAAAATTGCTGGTAACTCCATCATATGATATTCTTTAAGGTCAAGATATTCTTTACAGATATATATAGCATATATCAAAATATATTATTATGGGTTCTCAATACCCTAAGCATATGTTTCATATGGCCTTTAAATATAATATATCAAAACAAAATATCATTTCACATATAACTGTGACAATTGTGCAGTACTGCATCTTTACAAGTTCAAGATTTTTTCTTTCATATGTATTTATGTAATTATACATACATATGATGAGCAGCTATTAATCTATCATAAGAATATATCCAAATAAAATATCTTACTATCATAATTACACAAACAATCCTTATTTCGTTATTTTTTAGTTTTATTTGTTTTAGAATTTAACTTGA
This sequence comes from Pseudotsuga menziesii, assembly GCA_001517045.1. Lineage (NCBI taxonomy): Eukaryota > Viridiplantae > Streptophyta > Pinopsida > Pinales > Pinaceae > Pseudotsuga > Pseudotsuga menziesii. The sequence continues at coordinate 562,551 of LPNX010783833.1, read as the reverse complement.
AATACATAAATATCTTTCTATGATTGTTAACTTTAATTATGTGAACATTTTGCAGAAAAAATTTGTAGATGCCGATATGTTTGGAGCAGTTTTAGGCATATGCATGTATGCTAAACCTGAAAAGCATATCGTGATACAGTGGACAAAGCTTCTACCTTAAATGTTAGTGAATGCTCCGAATTAGAAGAGCCGCCAAGTATGGAAACGTTGGTATCTTTAGAGGTCTTGTGGACAGACTAATATGTAAAGTTGAAGAGCATACATGGATTGGGGCAGCTGACAAAGCTTCGATTGTTAAATGTCTGAGTTAGAATAGCTGTCAAAGTATGGAAACATTGGAAACTTTAGAGGAGTTGAGTGCACATGGATGTGTGATGCTAAAGAGCATATGCGGTTATTACAGTTGACAAAGCTTCAGAAGTCGAGTTTCTGTTCATTCTCTGAGTAAGAGGAGGAAGGTGTTGAACATTGTATGTTGTTGGATATGGTTGATGACTCTATATGCCCCAAATTAGTGGGCATACTAAACTAGCTGGGAGAGCTATTGAAGGAAGGCGAAACAATTTACAATGAAAAGAAGAATTTAATTATTCTCAGAAAACCATATTTTGCAGCTTTATGGGCACCACAAGGTTTCTGGTGTATATTGTTGATAGTTGCTTGGAGGTAGATAATAGTATACAACAAATTCGCTATATGTTTGAACAAACGTTATAAGAGAAGCATTAACTCTACATTTTTGTAATGCAAGGCTGTGTCACGGATCAAATGTCTACATTTTTGTAATGCAAGGCTGTGTCACGGATGAAATGTTTTTCAAAGAATGGCCTTGAAATTAAAAAAATGATTGTTCTTTCATGAAAATACTCACCCGGACAATTGATACCAAGGCAGGCATAGCGCTTTTCCATTATTGTTTTCTTCCTTCTTTCGGAAGAATACAGAAGATAAGTTTGGCAATACCTGTGGTGACTTCTTTTTCTCTGTAGGTCTCCTTTCTCGATCCACTGTTGGGTTCATCCAACCTTCTGTTGATGGTGATACCAAGTAAACATTTAACATTGGAGTTGAATAAATGTCTAACGTTGGATAAACTGAAATTATGATTGGCTATAGCTTTCTCATTTAGTTGTTACCGGATTCAGGATTCATGCTATTGTCTGCCATGCTGAGGGTTAACCATTTTTTAGGGGCTCACCAAGAGTAAACACTTATACAAACTAAACCTGGTGAAGAGAGTAACATTCATTCCTCCCAACCACCCAAAGCTACATTCCTCTTAACCACCCAAGCTACAACTAATAGAAAAATAATGTTAAAAATAAATGTATAATTATTTATTTCAAATACTTTAAAATTTGGCATAGTCAACATTGCTATACACTTTTTGAAAGTGTAGCAACGTTGTCGTGAATTCATGAATACTAATATATAGGTATTTCTACGGATTTTACCTTCATTGATATATGCTAATATAGGTAAATATTTAAATGTGTCATTACAAAAGCACTCGAAATTATGTCATGAGATTATACAAGGTGTTTTTAGTCATTATTTTTAAAGCATTGTAATGACTTTGTGAATAATGATGTAAAGTTTTAATTTAATAATTTTTAATTTCATTATTTAACAAGTATTGTTTGGATGGCATTTGAGATGAGATCGGGTGTATTAGGGTTTTGGAGAGTCAATTGATGGTTTCCTTGTGAACTCTTGCTTGTCTTCTTTTGATTTGTTTCTTTTGATATTGCCTTCTCCTCGCCTTGCTTGTGATCGCTCATGATAACAGACAAGGGAGGGACTGGTGGTCCCTCCCAGTCCTTGACGGAATAGCCCAGTTGTCAGTCGCATCAAGACAAAAACTTGTCGATTGTTGACTAAATGCAAGGAGATACCCCAAAGTACGTAACTCATGCAAATGTCAATCCTTCTCTACAAAAGAGCATGGAGACCGATAAAGCCAAAACTCATACATTCATTGCCAAATCCTCTGAAAGGCCATGGATCAACCTTCCTCCAGCTAGAATCAATGCTAGAATAGAGCATATGAAGACCTACACCCTCATTGGGAAGTTTATTGGTATATGGTCTACTTAGAAGGCCTTCCTCAACTAGATCACAATCAAATGGAAGCTAAAAGTGCACTTCAACCTGCAGCTTGGCTCCAAAGGTTTTTTTACCATCATTTTCTCCTTACTCGAAAACAAAGATCGCATCCTTGACGGTGGCCCCTACTGATTCAACTTTGTTGGCTTGTTCCTTAGGAACTAGATCGAGTGTTTCAATCATGATACAGAAAAATTCTCTTGGGCTCTGGTCTAGGTATGTGTGTACTCTCTCCCTCAAGACTAATGGGACAAAGAAACTCTCACGGATATTGGCAACTCCCTGGGTGAATTTGTCAAGATAATAGACCTAACCAGACAAAACAGGTATACCTCATATGCTCGAATATGCATCTACATGCACGTAGTCAAATGTCTTCTGGACTATGTCACCCTAGCCCATGAAGATACATAATGGATTCAGTCGATAGCCTACGAGCGAGTGCCCTTCATATGAAGAAAACGTCACAAGTACGGGCATCTCTTTCGATATTTCCCATTAAACAATCCCATCTATGATAAAAATAGGCCCCATATATGGATGAAGAGAGCTTCAAAAAGGTCAACAACATAAGGCGACAAGGAAGGAAAAATCCCATTGTAAGTAAATCCTATAACACCATGAGAAGCAACAACTTTGCAGCCTTGGCCAATCAACCTAAAGATAAGGCTGCCGAAGGGGTAAACACCCCATCAACAACCAAAAACCTGCATCAAGAGGTGGGAAAAGGAAAGATTCAGCAGAGGCGGACAAGGCCCCCTTGGCAGAATCATCAAAACAATCCACCTATTCAATTGAGGCAAATCTAGCTCTTGGGGCTCCCACTTCCATTCAAAATATTGATGTTTAAATGAACGAAAACATGGGAAATATAGAACTAGGAGACATATATCTTATTGGTCTGGAGGCTGCATGCGGGAATAAAGTTTTCGATGCAATAGCCCCCTTGGCAGATCTAGATTCTAAAAGACATTCTTAGCAAAGAAAAAGCTCAAGCCAAAATCGGAACTATCAATAGCGGATCAAAGGATGCCAAAAGAATCTCCAGAGAAGCCAAGAAGAGAGGAAGGAAAATGGATATACAAAGAATTGCAATTCTCGGAACAAGACTTGTTGAATCAGGGAAATACTCCCAGCTCATAGACACAGGGGATTCACCTTGTTGAGAAATATCTTATAACGTTCATTCATAAAGGGGAGTTTTTAAATTGTGAAAAATAAGGTCAATATATTGTAGGTATTGGGGGTGGGGAGTAGGGTATGGGGGTTATAAAAAGGGAAATCTAGTAAAAATAGGGAAGATCTCATAAAAATAGGGATTTTTTAATTGGAAATATGTATTGGGAGGGGGACTAAACAAAAATATTTTTGTAGGTATTTATCAATATCTAGTGAAATTAGGGGTATTTTTTAATATCCCATGCCACGAAGGTGCTATGACATAGTTTAACTGAGTGAATACCCCTTGCTCATAGAGTTCTTTCCTCCCAACCCTAACAATTCCCAATGGAGGTTATCTCTTGGAATGTAAGGGGGAACAACATCCCCAACAAGCAAACGCAACTGATGAGAGAGAAAGACTTCAGAAAATGCAACTTCGTAATACACACTCAAAAACTTGTTCCTCTTCGGAGGGCGAAGATCATCACAAACGCAAACATGCACTAACTAGAGTTTCTAATCCCAGCTGATCACACTAAGTGCAGAGGGAGAGCATACGCTACTGGTTTTACAGACTCATTTCAAGTGAGATCACTGCTTTTGATCCCAGTTGATCGCTTGAGGTGCAGAGGGAGAGCATACACAATGCTCGACACACAGAGAAAATGCAAAAATATTACTGGACTGCAAAACCCCGTATCCAAATGAGGGGAGGAGCACCTTATTTATACATATTTAGCCGGTAAACCGGTGACCCGAAACTTACACCTATCGGTAAAAAGACTTGATTTGGATCTCATGGCAGTGGATCAAATCACACCTTTTGTTGGGTAAGTCACCCAAGTCATGTGAAAGAATCTACGGACTGGAAACTAGACTGGACTTTTTACAAAGTGGAGCTACTATTAGCTGCCCACGACGCTTTCCATTATTCATTGTCATGATTATAAATACATGGGTTTTCCCCACATGTACAACCAACAAATCTATCAGAGTCAGAGTCATTATCTACACCAAATTCGGTATCCGAAAATAAGCAATTTGAGAAACACTGTTCCACATCGGATCCCATCATGACTTCATTATGAATGCAGCATAATTCTCCTTGAAAAATGGATTCAACTTTAAAGTTTAAAGGAATTCTTCTTGTATGAATTTTATGATCCAAGAGGCGGCCATTTTTGTCCATTCTTCTGAATTTCTGCTGAGTGAAAATAGGGGGTTCAAGAGGAGAGTAAGCCCCTCCAAGATGTCGTAGTTTAAATTTAAACCACATATGATTGTGGTGTGCTACGATCCTATCTACTTGAACGTGTAGGATGAAATTTGCACGTCATTCAACCCAATCTTTTCTTGGATAGAATTTATCAAGGAAAACTTCTGTCCATTTGGACCATTGTTGTTGCACCAGTGTAGAAGGATCTCCACAAATTATTATTTCTTCCTGTTCTTTACAGAACTGCAATATGAGGTTATAACTATTCCATGTTAAAAATCATGGACCGATATCCACATAATACAATTCTCATCCATCTGTATAAGCTGTATCAACCCAAACATGATTAAGTTGTTGAAGCTGGTGCATGGCATTTTCTAAGCCTTTAAAGGTTTGTTTTTCCCATCTCTCCAATATTTGTATTTTCAGAGGAGAGGCATTTACTTGTTGGATCAAGGAGAGGGCAAGATACTTATCTGCTTCCTTTTTGTTGGCCCAATTCAAAAAATCTTCTCCTTCTTCCTCTGACAAGGGATCATTGAAGATTCGAAGCTTAGAATTTTTGTTTGATGAGCTGGATGCTCCATAGCCAAACATGTTGAGACTAGGTTTCTCCTATAATTCTTCTCTGGTTAGCATATCAGCAACACAATTCAAATATCCTGGTTTATATACAATTTCAAAATCAAAGTTTTTCAACCAAAGAAACCATTTTAGAATCCTAGAACTATTTTCTGCCATAAGATTTTCTTTCTTGAATATACCAGGCATTATTTTCAGATATGTTCTAATAATGAACTTGACAGGTTTTAGATAAAGCTTGAAATGGTTTACAGTCTTTTTGACTACGAGGATTTCTTTGTGACTTGATGGATAATTGATTTCTGCATTTTTGAATGCTCCTGAAGCATAGCCGCAGATTTCTTCTTGATCATGATGTTTTTCTATGAGAATACCTCCCCAAGCTTTATTGGAGGCGTCTATTTCGATCACCATTTGACCCGAGCCTTGTGGTAGTGAGAGTGGGGGAAGTTGTTTTAATTTTTCTTTGATGTGCTTTACTACATCCATCATATCTTTATCATATCTTGGGGGATTTTTCTTCAGTCGTTGATATAGCAGATGAATGTCATCTGCCTGTCCTTTGTAGAATGGCCTAATATAATTTAGGCTTCCCAAGAATCTCTGCAATTGAACCTTTTCTAAGATATGATCAGGAAATTTAGGAAAAACCTTCAGTACATGTTCTTGAAGGATCACTTGTCATTTACTTATTTTATATCCTAAAAATTCAATGTCCTTTTTTCCAATTTCCACTTTGGATTTTGACAAAACCAATCCATGTTTGAAAACCAAAGAATAAAATTCTTGAAGATGTTTCAAATGTTCCTGCAAATTGTTGGAACAAATAAGAATATCATCTATGTACACTAATGCCCATTTCTTTTCTCTGAAGATATCTTCCATTCTTTTCTGGAATTCTGATGGTGCATTGTTAATGCCAAATGGAAGAACCTTCCACTGATACTGTCCATGAGGAACAACAAAGGCAGTTTTGTACCTCGCTTTTGCTTCAATTCCAATCTGGTAAAAACCAGACTTTAGGTCAAACTTGCTAAAAATGGTGCATCCTGCTATTCTTTGCAACAAGCTAGATTGATTAGGCAGAGGGTAATGGACTGGTTCAAGGATCTTGTTCAAGGGTTTAAAATTCACAAGCAGTCTAGGTTTTCCTCTTTTTATCTCAGAGTGTTTATTGAAAACAAATGCTCGACCTGCCCAAGGGATCTTAGAAGGTTCTATAAGGCCTTTGTCCAAGAGTTCTTTGATTTCATTTGCACAGAATTCTCTTTCTAAGGGAGACATAAGGGCAGCAGAGGATTTTTGAGCTTTTGTTTTTTCTAGGGGGTTAAAAGGTAAGGAAACAAAGTATTTTTCCCTGGTCCAAAATGCATTAGGTGACTCTAAGGTGCAATCCTTCTCTAGTTTAGAGGAAATTTTGGAGAGGACAGATTCTTTGTGCATTTTTGCATAGGCGATGCATCTTTCCATTTTGAACAGTTCTGCAAGACTGAGAGTGGGGTTGGATTGGGGAACAAGATTCTTACATTTGTAAGAAGTAGGATAGTATAGAGGGGTGGAAACTCTTCTGCCATTTACTGTACAAGAAAAATTCATATTGGGCTCATCAACAGTAATGGGGCTGACTTTATGCAAGAAAGGTGATCCTATGATGCAATCTTCTTTTAGGTCATCTAGTCTATTAAGATGCATAACTTTTTTTATTCCATTGATGCTTATTGGAAAATCTGGAACTCATCGTTTAAGATGTATAGGAGTTCCTTGAATGGCTACACCATGTTCGTTTGTTTTTTCCCAGTAAAAAGATGGTATTGCATTTCCTTTTGCCAAATTCATTTGGCAACCTGAATCTATCAAACAATCAAGCTCATAAGATTTGAATTCAGATGGACAAAACTTTATTTTAATGAAATATTTAGGTGTTGGGAAATAGGGCAGACCCGGGTTTTATACCTTTGACTTCGCACCAACAAAAGACCCACAGTGTTGGCCCTTTCGGCAACAACCTGCGAACAGGTTGCAGTCTCACCCGAAACAGCTATGGGATGCCGCAGAACCAGGTTTCTGCAAGCAAAAGAGGGATATTACTGTACCTTTAACTTTTAACAGATTATAAATATAAATCACAAAGCTTAACATTCGCTTATTTAGCTTCGCGGTTAGATAAACAAACAGTGCCTTGCGCAGCCCTTTACTAGGAATTCACAGCGAAGTTATTATCTAGCAGTGATCTTTACTTATCAGATATATAGGTATTAATGCATGAAAGAACATAACAAAACACAACACAAAAGAACCACAACACCAAATATAACATGGTTCACCCCCAGTGTAGGGGTTACGTCCACAGAACTGTGTTTTATTCAACTTTCTACAAAAACCACAGTTCTGATCTGCGCACTCAGCTGCAGATCCCTTCAAGTCCTCAAAGCCGTGCACACAGCTGCAGGCCTCTGTGCACTCAGCTGCATATTTCCTTAATCACCCAGAACCCTCTGCGCACACAGCTGCAGAGGTCGTCCACGCACACAGCTGGGACTTAACCTTTCTTACAAAATAAGCCTTAGCTTCGCATCAGTTCCTTTTACATCAAAAGCCTAACCTGACTTACTTACAAGAGTGCCTATTTATATAGCGAACTATTTACAAAACCATGGGCTTAAACCATGGGCACTCCGAACCCTAAACCCTAGACTTAAACCATGGGTTTATTACAAAAAGAGGACTTTGACTCAACCCCGACACCCCTAAGACTATTTTGAGTCATAACTCCGCTTACAACTTGGGAAAAAACCGCGGAGTTACCAAAATTAGGGACCATTAAGGTGCGTGCCCCAACAGGCCCCCAAGACTCACCAGTGTCCCATCCCGGGACACTCTGCTGTGCTTCTAGTTCACGAACTTTGTCGGTGAGGAGAGTGTACTGCTTGTTGAGGCCGCGCATAATATTTTCAGTTGCTTGCTCTTTCTCGACCAACTCCTGCAATACTGTGGCTGATGTTTGGCTGGCCTTTTCCTGCGCAAATGCATGATATTCATTCAAAACTTTAAGTTGGGTATCCACAGTAGTACTCAACTCAAAAGCTTCGTTGATAAGTGGCTGCATGGAATTTTCCACTTCTGTTGCTCTTGCTCTGCATGACTCAATTTCCTGCTGGAGTTCGTTGCTTCGCTTTACCTTGAACATTTTCTCCATATGCAGCAGAGTCTTAATTGCCACTTTTACTTCATCCAACTCTGTCTGTCGCTGCCTGATGGTTGCTTGCAGCTGTCCGACTTCTGGATGTTCCTGCAATGTAGTCCAGGCCGCAACGCTGTCTTCTAACAGCTTTGCTGCACTGCTCACAATATCTGAGAGTTTTGCTATGGAAGCCTGAATGTCTGCTTGGCGTTGCTCCCTAACCTCTGGTGGGCTCTCCAGAGGGATGCGGAGTTGGAGCTCCGCAATCTGAGCGTCATGTTCTGCTTTGAGCTTCTCTATTTCACTGCGCGACTGCTGTGCGTAGTCTTTCAACCTGGCTAATCTTTGCTCTGGCTCTTCCACCAGCTGTACGTCGAAGTCAGGGAGACTTCGACATGCTTCATCCAAAACTCGGACCAATGTAATCCGCTTACGTTCTGCGTCCCTCTTTCGCTGCTCTGTGGCTTCCAGCTGCGCTGCGAGGCTATCATTCTTCTTCCTGGTATCGTCCAACTGTATTTGTGAATAATGGTCTCAGGCCTGGATTTCCTTTGCGATAGCTGACTGGTAGAGATGTAGTTCTATCATGGCATTTTGGTGTAATCAATTCCTACTGTCATGCTCATCTCTGCGCAAGACGTTGCATCAGTTATGATGAGGGCAGTGGTGGATACTTGGCCCTTGTTTTCTCGGGCTGGCCATTGCCTTAGGTCGGGATGCGCACTTACCGGGGTAGTGCTAGCTATAGTGTCGGTCACCGATTGTGCTGCTAAGTCCTTCAGCTCCGATATGTGTTGTGCGACACCATTGATGGAATCCAAATGCACAGCTGCAAACTCTGACCCTTTCTTGGTAATAACTTCTGTGGACTTCGACAAAGCCTCATCAAGCTCCTCACTTGTCAAGCCGGGTGTGTCGTCGATATTATTTTCCTTTGATGCCTTCGCTTTCTTTCGGGGTGGCGGTTTGTCCACTTCCTCTACTTCTAGTGTCTTGTGCTTATCCTACCTATTAGGGTCTGGAGTAGTCTTGACCGAGTCCTGTCCTTCTTCTTCATCGGTTTCCACTTCTCCACCCTGGTTGCTGTCATGCTGATGCGACTCAGTCTGTTCCTCGCTGTCTTCCAGGGGACCTTGCTGCTGCTGGTGACTAGGGCCTGCGCCCACATTGGTAACTATGGGGACCGAAATGTGAGGTTATTTTCCTACATCTTTCAACCATTCAACCGGCCAGTGCTGAACTACTACCCGGATATCACCCTCAGTGACTACATATGGTAGCTTGAACCATTGATGCTATGGATCTGCGCGGGCCTGGATGAAAGTATGATGCATGTCAGCACTGAAGGTGGCTGCGCCGTCATATTGAGAGAATAAATTATTACTGAGCCGTGGGGTTTTTGCAATCTGAAACTGGATATCCATTATATAAAAAGCAAATACATAATTTGTCATCTGTTGGTGTGCTTTATCCTGTGAAACCCACAGTGATGCGTACCTGGCTGCGCCAGACATGTGCTCTGGCGCCTCAGGAAACTGTGCCTTAATAGGTTCTTGCCATCCTACCAGTGTGATGAGGATGAGCAACCATGAGTAATGGAAGGGCCTACCTTTCTCCTGCGCGTCGCGAGCGTCGTCTAGGAATTCCTATGCAATATACTCTGCCCAGTTGTAGTTGTAACCTTTGACGCAGTTTATAGCAATTCGGATAACCGGGGCAGGTACTTTAGTTGGTCCGCACTTCCGTATGACTTTGCAGGCTAAAAGCTCAGCTGCAAAGCGAATGTGTTGTTCCTGAATCGCGGAAGTGTGATACCCACGTTTGCCCTTTGTCAGGCCGAAGTGTTCCTTCATGGTTTGTGCGAGCTTCATATCCTCATGCTTTGATGGAAATTCGATCGCTGGATTAGGGCCTGCTATTGGTAAACCAGTGATCCTCTGAATGAGCTCGCCATTGATAGGGATTTTCTTGTCTCCTATCCATAGGTGGCCGTCATGAACTAGCGCTAGCAACTGCTTGACCACTACGGTCACCTGTGTGCCGCGACCAAAATGGGGAACGTCGAGCATCTTCAGCAAACCAGCTTGATCCAAGCCGGCAGCCCACCGTTTGACTTCTAATAATGTCGCCCCGGTCTCATCGTACTTGACAAAATGCAAATATGCTTCTGGTGCAAACTGTGGAAACTTGCCACGGTCACTTGTATCATGGTCGGAATACTTAAGCCGGTCTATCTTGCCTGTCATGGCCCCAACCAGCTGCACACCCGGTGGCAGTGAAGGGGTGCTTATTGTGAACTGCTTGTTCCGCCGAGGTGTTTTAACTCTTGGTCGAAGAGGGGGGACATATGGTGGCCGCCGTGGTGCAATGTTCTCCTCTCCTTCACTTGGTATTTCTACTGACCCAGGCGGATTCATTCCGGGATCCTCCGATGTTTGTCCAGACTGCTTATGTCGATCTTCGTTCCGCTTAGAATGAACTTCAGGCTTGAACTATTTCCTGGTAGACCGTGTTTGCATTGGTAGAGGTGGTGCTGGTAGAGTCTCCTCACGTGCTGCAGGCGCAGGTGGGGGGTGGAAAATGTTCTGCAAACCTGTCTGTTCAAATTCTCTTAATAAGTCCTGAAGTGCTTGATCGGCAGACATAGGTTCAATTGTGAAACTGCAGAATGTGATTTGCCCATGCCCGGGTATCTTCTTATACAATCCACCGATCAAATCGGTCATAAATGTGCATTGAAGGCACCAAATCTGACAGAGATCCTGCTTCTACGGCACTAGACTTCGGCGAATATCCTTAGGACAGGCAGTTAAGGCAAATAAGGTACCGGCGCCGCCAAGTTTGATTTCTTCTAACGGTCATTTCTTTAGCTCCGAAATACCTTTCCCTCTTTGGTACAAGCAGTCGCTATGACTGCGCCCTACTAAGGACATTCGACACTTTTGAACATCATCTGCAACAGAGAGTCGAGCTTCTACCCACAACAAAAAGTCAGCCACAGCTTCAATGATTCTTTTTATTTCCAAGAACTTCACCAGACATAATTCCTGATACTCATGGAGAAGTTGGGTTGCTCTGGTTACCATCACTTCATCCCAATAATCTCCAACTCCTATGTTAACTGTCCGCGTCTTCAGGGGCTGAGTCACTTCGAGGGCTTCGTCTACTGGTCCGCGGACGTCGCAGTGTCCTTCTGACTCAGGATTATCACTATTGCGCGGATCATCATCCTCGTCAATTGCGAGGTTGTACCATTATACTGCATAAGCTGCTTGGGCTTGCCAATCAGGTCGGGATTCGACGGATTCTTGATCATCAAAGACCTTAGTATGGGTCAACCTGATAGCTACATCTAAAGCTGGACAGACCATATTAGTAGAAAAGGTAAGCACAAAACTATCAACAATACAAACCCAACTTACAGTATCCCGGCGAAGCTCAGCCGCCGCGTACCAATTCTTTTCTATCAGGTCCAGAGTATACACAACCCGATGTAACCATTCTCCCTGAGGTACACGCTTCCATGTGTCGTAGCACCGTGCCACATGTTCCTGAGGGTTAGTCCTGCTTCGCACTCCCTGTGGCTGATCCATAATTCTTAGGCGAGGAGATTTCTGACAAGCTGGCCAACTAGGAATGTACTTCTTATGGCTCTTCCACCATCTGGCTGCGGTGGCTCTGGATGCTGGATCCAGAATCTCCTGTTTCTGTGAATCTGATATATGTTCTGAGAATGGCGCACTAAACTCTTCTGGGTCTCCCGAACCATCATAAACGGGTAAGGCTCTTGTCTGTGAGGTAAGCCATCTGAGAGACTTGGTAATCCTGGCACATCTGTGTCCATGTAGCTCATACAACCGGCTCTACCAGTTCTCTAAACCATCATCTAATTCCGTCATACAGGAGTTGTCACACTGCCAATCCATAATACCTTCGGCACTAGGGTCAACATAATCTTCTTCCTTCGCTGTAAGGTTATAGATATGCTCCAGAACATCCTGATCTTCGTCTCTGAGTGGTTCTGTGTATCTTTCTCCTTGGGAGGGATCCAGTGGTAGGATGACTCACAGCTCTTTCCCTTCGAAAGTCATTTGTTTCTTATTAAGGTTAATAATTGCAGCATTTTCCATTGCCCATTCAATTCCTAACAAGGCTGGATATGGATTGCTATCATCAATGATCTCAATAACTTCGAAGTCTGCTACAGTACAGACGCCATCAATATCTACTGAAGTATTAGGGAATCATCCTAGTGGCACAATTTTCTGCTGATTGGCTAATCTCAACTATATAGGTGACCAATCAAGGGCAGGTTGTCCCATTTGTTCCCAAGTTTACTTGGTTAAGACATTTACCTCTGATCCTAGGTCCAATATAACATCAGTCATATCATACTCGCCTATCTGAGAATTCAATCTCATTTCCCTACCACTTCGTCGGACACGATTAACAATTTTATCCTTATCAACTCTTCTCTGAGGTTCACAGAAATCGAGAACTTTTTGCAACTCCTTTAAAGCATTCTGATTCCTTAAGAGTTTCATACAGCTCTGTAAAAAGGAAGACAATGTACTTACTTTATCCGTCGAAGCTTCTTGCGGTTGCGGCTGTGCAGGGGCTACGGCTGTGGTAGAATCCCCAAAATCTTGCTTGGCGTCCATGAATGTCTCATTTTCTCTTTCAATATCAAAGGCGGGGACTTTCATGGGGGCCTTACGAACCCAAGCCTCGTTAGGTTGTGTCTCGGCAGGCTGTATATGCGTCATAGCTCCACTTCGGGTAACAACATTAATTGTTGGAGCAGGTCTTTGCTCAACTGAAATCATCTGAAGATTCTGAGTAGGGGCACTATTTCTTTCCTGAATCTTAGCTATCAACTGCGGACACTGCTCAATCACATGGTCTACTGCTCGGCAATACCGACATGTCGTAGTGGGGTTCCGACAGTTGCGAGCCAAATGTCCGACCTGGTTACAATTATAACACACCACCTGACCGCGTCCTCTACCAGCCATGCCACCACGACCACGACCTCCAAAACCACCTCTTCCGGATGCACCACCGCGGTAGCCATAGCCATCATGGCTCTGGCCCTCATTTTGTACCCGATAGGCATCGTATGTGTGCTCTTTCATGAGGTCATAACTGTGGCACTCATCTTCATTATGTCCTACGGACTTACAGAATTTGCAGCAAGGGTTCTTAGGAACTTGCACATACCTCTATAGCAGATAGCAATTCTCAGGTCGATGCTGACCAGTTGTCCGACAGATATCGCAATATAGAACAGTAGGATTGAACGGGTTTGGTGCACCAGTATTCAGGTAATTTCGTACCACAGGGCATTTTTCCTTGTCATGACCTTCTGTCCGACATTGTGTGCACCAAACCTCTTCGCGGCCGGTTTTTCCTTTCTTCATATCGCGAAGCTCCAAAGCCATCGCTGCCAACTGCGCTTGAATTTTAACGATACCAGAATTGTCTTCAACATGAGCGGTTTCAAGCTTCATCACGATTTCTAGAGCCTCCTGCTGGTCAACAACCTTCTGTTGCATGAGTGGGGTTCTGATATGTGGTAGCAGCGCTGCAATGAACCATTCCTTGTGCTGCGTAGGTCCAATGGGGAAACTGACTTGGTCTAGCAGAACTTTGTATCTTTGATCAAAATCCCACACTGATTCTCCACGCCGCTGCTGAATCTCTTTCAATTCAGTGATACACTGCGACTCGAATTTCAGCTTCTTAAATTCTTTTATCATGGCTGCTTTTATATCAGGCAATGCATGGTTCTGAGTGCTAGGGAACTTCATGAACCGGGTCAGAGCACGGTCTCGGAAAGAAGTAACCAGCTGCGCTCTTTTTGTATCTTGATCCGTAATGGACTTAACAGTCCACACTGCTTCGCATAAAAACCAGAACTGTTCTGGATCCTCTGATCCAGTTCCTTTGAAAACGGGTAGCTTAATGTCATCATGCATGTGGGCCATGGTGGATCTAGGGGGGGTTGGAAGGGGATTGGGAGTAGCCGGGGGGGAACTTACTGGGGTAGACTGACCTGCGACAGGGGTACCTGGGCTAGGGTGACTTCCAGACTGCGACGGATTCTCAGGGATAATAGGTCTTCGCTGCGGGGTTACCGGAGGGTTTCCTACAGAAGGGGTTTATTCGGGTTCTGACTCTGCGGGATTTACAGGGGAATACTCGATATGCTGACCCTGGGAATAGGATCCAAAATCTCTCTTGTACCTTTTGCCGCTTCGCAGCAAACCACTTTGCTCGTCGAAGGTATTTTCACTTGCAACCATAGGTTAGTAATACAAAATCTAACAGTCTGATTCAATGAGCAATATTCCTTTTTCAGCTAATAGCATTTTAGTTCTCAAACTAAATGAATTCAAAAACTTACCCCTTGGTCCTGTGAAAAATTGTCGCTCGGCTTCACTAAAGGAATTACTCGTGTCGATGGCGAACTCCGTCACAAACGCTTCAAGGGTTCGCGTTGTCCAGAAATCAACAGCGCGGGATATCTCGTTGTTCACCCTTTTCAGTATATTAATTCTTGTGGGAGTCCACACAAGAAACTGACGTTCTTGGAAGTTCGTCCTTCTCTCTGTTAACCTGGATAACCACTGGTGCAACTCTATGTGGATACTACCAAAGAAAATTTCATAAACGTCACAAAAAACATACCTTTGTAAAAATTCGTTTGCACTACGACGCGGATCTTTGTTCTCTTGCTCAGCGAATTTCAGATAAGTCTCATCAAGCCAATCACCGATTTCCTTCACAGAGGGTCTCCAAAACATAGCCCTTGAGGTATGACGTAAACCCCTCTTGAGCAGATACTGAGTTCAACCAGCAACGGAACCAATTTGTTGGGCAATAGGGAAGACCCGGGTTTTATACCTTTAACTTTGCACCAACAAAAGACCCACAGTGTTGGCCCTTTCAACAACAACCTACGAACAGGTTGCAGTCTCACCCGAAACAGCTATGGGATGCCGCAGAACCAGGTTTCTGCAAGCAGAAGAGGGATATTACTGTACCTTTAGCTTTTAACAGATTATAAATATAAATCACAGAGCTTAACATTCGCTTATTTAGCTTCGCGGTTAGATAAATAAACAGTGCCTTGCGCAGCCCTTTACTGGGAATTCACAGCGAAGTTATTATCTAGCAGTGATCTTTACTTATCATATATATAGGTATTAATGCATGAAAGAACATAACAAAACACAACACAAAAGAACCACAACACCAGATATAACGTGGTTCACCCCCAGTGTAGAAATACGTCCACAGAACTGTGTTTTATTCAACTTTCTACAAAAACCACAGTTCTGATCTGCGCACTTAGCTGCAGATCCCTTCAAGTCCTTAAAGCCACGCACACAGCTGCAGGCCTCTGCGCACTCAGCTACAGATTTCCTTAATCACCAAAAACCCTCTCCGCACACAGCTACAGAGGTCGTCCACGCACACAGCTGGGACTTAACCTTTCTTACAAAATAAGCCTTAGCTTCGCATCAGTTCCTTTTACATCAAAAGCCTAACCTGACTTACTTACAAGAGTGCCTATTTATACAGCGCACTATTTACAAAACCATGGGCTTAAACCATGGGCACCCCGAACCCTAAACCCTGGACTTAAACCATGGGTTTATTACAAAAAGAGGACTTTGACTCAACCCTGACATCCCTAAGACTATTTTGACTCATAACTCCGCTTACAACTTGGGACAAAACCGCGGAGTTACCAAAATTAGGGACCGTTAAGGTGCGCGCCCCAACATTAGGACCAGTGAATAGTCCTAGAGATCCTAGTGATGGTTCATCATTATGACAGTGTTATGTTCCTGAATCACTAGTGTGTTGAGAATGATTTGGAATTTCGGCAGCTTTTGGTGACTGTAATGCTTCGGCATAGGCTCTGCACATTTCTTCATTAGAGGACTCGTCTCTTTCTCTTGTTGTTATTTCAAGCATTCTTTTCAATTCCTCTATTTCTTTTACCAGCTTCTTTAGGGAATACTGCTTATCTTTGATTTGTAGTCTTAGTAGATTTTCTTTATCTTTTCTAAACTTTTGTCTATCCTCATGATGATCAGGATAGCCTTCGTATAAATCAACAGGCTGGTAGAATGTTGGATTCTTGCTCATTTATGGAGAGACAAATCTCTCTTTTTCTTCTGAAACTTTTTCTTTTGCTTTTCTTCTTGTTAAAAGCTTTCTTCTTTCATCTTTCAGATATTTCCTTTTCATATATTGATAGACTAGGGTCTCAGACAAGTCTTTGTCAATTTCAGCAATCCTAAATTCTAAGGAGACCTTAGGCAAGTTGAAAGAGAACATATAAAAACTGAAATCAAGAGGACTAGAGCAACCTCCTAAATTTTCTTCTTCATCAGAATCATAAGAAGAGGAGTCAGATGAGTTTGGAGCAAATTTATTTGAGGCAGGGTCGGAATCAGAGGAATCTCATTCTTCTGGTAAGAAGACGATTTCACCTTCAAGGTAGTCTCCTGCTGCACACCAAGCTAGATCCCACCAGGATGGATCCAGGTCTTCTGAAAACATGGCAGCAAGTCTAGGCTTTTTATTTTTATTTGGGCATTTGTTAGCCCAGTGACCCTTCTTACCGCAGATAAAACATTTTTCTTTATCTGGAGGTTCAGATCTTTTCTTAAAGTAGGATTTCTTTTGAAATCTTTTTCCCTTTTTATGCTTATAGCCTTTGTCTGGATGAAATATAGGTGCACTAGTATATTTGGGTTGTTGCTTCTTCTTACAACTACATGATTCATGCCCAAAGTTTCCTCGGTTGTGGGCGCCACACCCCAATCTGGCAGTTTTGTAACATCTTTACAAAAACCCAGGGAATACATTGAAGAATGTCGCTTGAAATCTTTAGCCACTCTTTTCTCTAGACAATGTTCTTACCAAGTTTCCATGATGAATCCATGCAATTGGGCAAGGGAAAGACCTGATAGATGGATGTTTTTATCTTTAAGGTGTTGTTCAACAGCATCAAGAACATGGCCAGGAAATCTTCTCAAGTAATGTTTCAGATATGCGGGCTTATCAGCATTGCTAGAAGAAATCAACAATTTTTGCATATAGCAAAAATATTCTTCACTTTTATTTAGGTCACAAATTCTGGCTGACATAAATAAAGATGCAAGATGTTCATAATCTTCATTTTCATTGGGACCATAGAATTCTTTACCAAGGGTAGTAAGAATTTGTTGGTCCACGTCTTCTACATTCAACATTTCTTCTCTGGATTCTTGGGGAATCTAGCGCCACCATTCTGAGGCTAGCCCTGAAAATCCGGTAACCAGCTGGAGTGCTAGTTGTTGGCCAGTTATTGTATTGTCCTGTGTTCTTTTGTACAAGACCCAATTTGATAGAAGTTGGATGGCAGATCTAATTTGGGAGCGGGATTGACATTGTATGTTCAACACAGGTTGATTAGGCATTTGGGAGATTAGATTATTCATCTCATTTATCCCAAAACTAAGGGAACAAGGTATTAACAAAGGAGAAGTGTCAAGAAGATCTTACATTTCAGTATCAAAAGGAGGGGGAGGACCTGTTATCTGAGGATTAGTACGACTTTGGTCGTATGGATTTGAGGATCCAATATTTTCTCTTTTTGGGATTTTGAATGCCGATAAATATTTATCTGGGAGGGCATTTGGCATTTGTTTGAACTAGAAGACCATATTTCTTAACTCATGAAGCTCTTCTATTTCTTGACCAAAAAGGAATTCTGGTCTTTGGTCATCTTCTTGGATACATCATTCCAAAAGAGTATCTTCTTTCATGTTTGACTTTAGCGCCTTTAGTTGCAAGCTCTAATGCAGTTTGGCTTATAGGGCTCTTTTTACTATTTACATTTTGTGTTCTGGCCATCATTTTTCCTAGGACATCTATCCTTTTTCTAATTTTTTGCTTGCTAAGATAATAGCAGCTTTTACTTCTTCTTGTCTTGCAAGCAAGTGATCAATTTTAGCTTTGAGCAATGAAATATGCTCTTTTTCTGTCTGAGAACTAAAATATCAGAGGCTATGTCATTAATGTTTTGGCTAGTCAGTTATTGCTGATAGTTGTTGTAGTTAAGAAACTTTATTTCATCAAAGACACTTTCGTGTGGATTTGATGATCTATGTGGCATGAACTCTCTTTTAGAAAGACCATCATGAGCAAACTGTCGAAATGGAGTATCAGGAAGAGTTATTCCTGGATGGAACGAGGTTTCACCCTATGGGTTTGTGGAGGTAAAACCAGGGCTAATTCTAGGGAGAGACATCATGTACATGCTTACTCCTTTGTTTTTGATTTTTAGTCTCTCAAGTGCTTTTCTGCACGCAGGGAAATCTGCATGCTGACCTTTGTGCTCATTGTTATGAACACCTAAAAAGGAAAGGCGGGAAGAAGAACATGGTTCAAACATGGCGGATTTTTCAGAAGTATTATTCACAGAGGAATATCTTACAAGAGGTGGAGCAAATTGGGGAGAAGGAAACCCTTCAGGCAATTTAAAAGAGTTTGAAAATCTATCAAAGACAAGGGGTTTAGGAATAGAGAGTTGTTGGTTTTTAGTTTTTTCAAAGTCTCTCAATTCTTTGTATCTTACCTCCCATTGCTTTGGGTAACTGATGCCAGTCCAGTCAAATGTGAGAGGTGTAGAATTTTTTGACTTAACAGTTTCTACCATACTTAGTAGGTGTGATCTTTCATGGACTTTAGGGGTAAGAGGTGGAAGGGAATCATTTCCAAAGCGGATTACAACCAACGATTTAAGCTGGATGATTTTAGAGCCAGTGTCCATTTTAAATCCTAAGGGACGAATATAGGCCTTGAGTAAATCAGAGATGTAGGGGTCATCAAGGTTGACAGAATACTTAGGAAAGATAGTACCAAAAAATGGGCCATTGTGCAAAGGGCCTTCAAAACCTCCAATTAAAGCATCGGCAAAATCTAAGTGGCAGGTATCCAAAACACAACACAAGGAAGAAACATTCATATAGGGTCGTATGATCCAGGAGGATATTGGTGTCCACCCACCTATTCCTCTTGGACCCCCACCACTATTTCTTTCAGTTTTCCAGTTTCCTTAATTGTAGCACAATTTACTATTTTTGGCAGTTTTCGGGTCCTAAACTTTCAGAGCCGTTTTGAGGCCCTAAACGACGTTTTTTTGGCATCGAATGGTTGGAAAAATATGAATCCGTTCCGGACTTAATATTTGCTATTTATGGATGTATTCCTTAAACAGATCTTTCTAACGATGTATCATGCGTGTCAAACGGAGGTAGTATGCTAAAGTTACGACCCCAGGAAATTGATGTACCAAGTTACCCAACGGGGCCCACATTAAGGTGTTTCACCTCCTAGGGTTAGGTTTTTGGATGTGTAGGGTTTCCATTGTTTCTCAATAATATATAGGCCTTGAAGCCTCATTGTAACATAGAGTTCAGAGGCATGTAGCCGCCACATCTCTTCTCAAAGATAAGCTACCAGCACTCTAGCTAGTTTATTTCCATTCTGTATGTAAACAAGTTTCAGTTATTGATTAATGAAATGAAGTGTTATTTCTGCTGCATATTTGTTTCTATGGTTATTTGTGTATTCTGTTGCGTTCCTGCATAAATCCGGATCAGTACTAACGGACCAAGTCCTAATTTGACAGCGCCTAGATGCGCATATCTGTAACCTTTTGTTTTTTCCCAGTTAATCTGGTCTTTGTCAATTAAATTAATGTATATGGGCTCTTCATGGTTAGTGAAGGTGATGTCCACAGAACTGATTTTAATTTGTGTGTAGGATTTATACTGCCACCATTTCATTTTATAGACCTCAGAAGGTAATATCTCGGGCAGTTTCCAGTCAAGAGAAGGTATTGTATCATCGATGGTTATTATGGATGATGAAGCTCCAGAAGTCTGAAAGGAAGATTTTCTTTCAGTCAAAGAAATAGTAGTTTGATCTGTAGATTGGCAGTCCAGGGATGTAATCCCTACAGAGTCCATTGAAGGGATCCATGGAACACTTACTGAAATCGAGCAGTAAAGGAATAGTTTGGGGCTTAAGGATATCCTATAGGTCTCCCAAGAGACAACACTAGTGGATTTACAACGTCTGTAACTAAGACTATAACCACACACAAAAGAAACTCTGATATCACAACTTATTCCACATGGATACTTTTACAGAAAAAATGAACTTTGTTCCCAAATTGCTTTAGACACAGAAAGATTTCTCAAATATCATACTGTAATTTGATTATAAGAGCTTCTGAAACTTACAAGTAGAAGTAGATGATACAAATGTCGCGCTGGCTCTAATACCAAAGAGATGCCAAGATCGAATGCAAACGCAACTGATGAGAGAGAAAGACTTCAGAAAATGCAACTCCGTAATACAGACTCAAAAACTTGAAACAATTGTCCTTATGATTCAAGAAACCAAATCTAACAGTAGCAACATGGAGACCTTGATGCCTCGTCTCTGGAAAGGTATCAGATTTGTATCGGTTGATGCAGCAGGTGCCTATGGAGGTCTAACCATCTCTTGGAACCCTGCGGATATCAGCCTCGACAACTTTTTGGCTACCAGAAACTCCATCTCTACTCAATTCCACCTCATTGGAACGAGTCTTCATGGTCATCTCACCATGCCCATGGTCCCCAACTCTCTGATCAAAAGCTCAGGCTTCTGGACTTCTTAAATTGGACCAACCAGGATCAACAATACCCACTAAACATTATCGGAGGGGGTTTCAACCTAATTACCTCAATGCAGGAAAAAAAGGTGGTTGTCGAATCCTCTACCAGGAAGACATTTTATTCAAAGAGTTCATCGACAAAAATGACTTAGTGGATCTAGAAACAAATAATACCATTTTTACCTAGAATAATCGTAAGGGGGCGCCTCTCAGATCCGCTCCAGGATGGAATGGTTTCTCATATATGAACATCTAGTCCTTAGGAATGAGGAACTTACAGCCTCCATTCTCCCCACTGTTGGATCAGATCATTGGCCCATATGCTTTTGCGAGCATCAAAACGACGTAGCTTGCAAAAAACCCTTCAGGTTCAAGAAATTATGGCTCACACACCCTAATATATCTGGCACGATCAAGGATTGGTGGACATCCACATAGGTTCATGGAGCCTCATGCATGTTCAGAATGCAGAAGAAGCTAAAAAATTTAAAACTCCATCTTAAAAATTGGAACAAGCACACCTTTGGAAATATCTTCACCAACAAAGCACACCTCGAACAATAAATGGAGCATCTTCAGCAGCAGATCATAACCAATGGCAGATCAAAAGAAAGGGACAAACAATAAAAGGAACTCCTCTCTCAGATCAAAAATATCTCCAAGCAAGAGGACACTCTATGGAATCAAAAATCAAGAATCGACTAGTTGAAGGAAGGAAAACACAATACTTCTTTTTTCCACCAATCCACCATCCAACATCACATGGACAACAAGATCACCTGTCTCAAAAAACTAGATGACACCAGATTGGAAACCCACAGGAACATTAAAGCATAACTAATCACATTCTATGAGGACCTTCTAACTAAATATGATCAATATCGAGGAGCGACCATTTGACAAGTAACCTCATACATCTCTCATTTGGTTACTAAATATCAAAACGTCTCTCATGTGATCCATTTCACTTCAGGAAGTGGAAAATGTTGTAAAACAAATGAAGGAGGATAAAGCACCAGGACCAAATGGCTTCACCATCAACTTCTTTCATTTCTATTGGGACGTCCTCAAGCACGAGATCTGGGAGCTGGTAGAGGAATCTCACAGCAAACAACAGGTTCTTCCAGCACTCTGTTGAGCCCAGAAATGGCCTCTTTTCACCACCTTTAATCACATATTCTTGTCATATCCTACCCCACTCAACATACCAATTAAACATGCTATCCCCACTTTACTCTTCAAACTACCAAGGTATGACTAGTTATTGCTTTATTTTATTAATACTTATGATTGTGATAATTAAGGATGTGTATCTCTCAATGTGCTAACATATTATGGTTTATAAAGGTAGTTTTAGATAAGTAGAATGCAGGAAGATTGAGCTGAACAAGTCTCGGAAAGGATGGATATTCACTGGTCAAGCTGATCCTCAGCCATCCTATCATCACCCAAGGCATGCGGTTCTAGTGCGATATCCCAGACA
Source organism: Pseudotsuga menziesii (assembly GCA_001517045.1). Classification (NCBI taxonomy): domain Eukaryota; kingdom Viridiplantae; phylum Streptophyta; class Pinopsida; order Pinales; family Pinaceae; genus Pseudotsuga; species Pseudotsuga menziesii. The sequence goes on along the minus strand of LPNX010783833.1, from coordinate 540,092 downwards.
AAGCTGTGACAAGGCAGCTATAACAGAATGCGCCAGATTTGGAGATCCATAGTACATTGTTGCTTAGGTGTAGTCGTAATCATAAAATATCGCTACTTCTGAGGCGATTAATAGTTTTCCTATGCTTTCTATTTTCTTATCATGCCACGTTTGTAATAGCTATTGTCGTTTAGGGCGCCTGAAGATCCGAGATCTTCATGGCTACCCCCTAATAGAATCAGATGTTACGATCCACATGATATAAATATGGAGAATTGTCTCGACCCGGGGGGTTGCTGAACATATAATTCATTCACTGCATTAGCTGTGAGGGGGGATTGTGTAATGACTCTGTCTTTTAATACAAGGAGTTACTTCTAATTTAAGGGTTTTACGCCTATTGAGCCAGCATCTCTGTGTGAAGGCTGGGCCCGCCTTCCACAGAGGTTCTTGAGTTAAATTAGGACTTTCTAATTCAATTGTCGTGTGATGTTATGTTAATTCTATTTCTTCCATAAGCAGCTGTGGTAAGTGTGGATTTACAGTGTGTTGTGATTGCATTCCCTGGAGAGTTGTAGTGGCATAGTGTAACAGTCAACTGAGTAGGTAATCATATTTTATGCAATTCGTGTGGTAATTGTAAACAACTCTGTTCATCCTGAGGTCTTAGTTGTTGTTCTATGAATATTTGCAATTTGTCTTCATTGTTATGATTGTTGAATTTCATTCATGCACTTCAGTTTTCTAGAGTAGACGAACTCAATCTTCGCATTTGAATTCCTAGATCAATATTCAAATTACTCTTGTGGTTTTTTAGAATAATCAGATTGGATAGGTGAATTAATCATTCAGGGATATGAATAGGATTTCCTTTCATCTGCAATTGTAATTTAGGTATGTTGTTTATCTTTCCATTCTTAGATCAAAGCATAGCATAAAGTAATTGTGATTGTAGTGCTAGAAGATAAATGGGATTACATAGATTCTTGGGATGAGCATAGTTGAACAGGGGCTAGTATTGTTCAATTTCAGTGACTTTGTGTTTAAGCATATATTGTGCATTTTATCCTTGAAATACAAGACTTTCCCGGGTTGACAATAAATATTGTACACTCTGTACGTTGGTAGTAATCTACTTGCATATTGGGTGCTCGACACCCTCAACGCTACCTTCCTTGCCCTCATTCCAAAAGAAGAAAGTGTGGCTACTCCAGGTAAGTACTGACCCATAGCTCTTTCTAATGTGCTCCACAAAATTATTACCAAGGTCGTTGTTAACCGCCTCAATCCCCTTCTCCCTTTCGTTATTTCCCCTGAATAAACTAGCTATGCAGAAGGATGCCAGATCTTGGACGACATCATCTTAGCACGCGAATTCATTCACTCTCTCAAAACTTCCAAAAAACCCAAAATGATCCTCAAGTTAGATCTCTCAAAAGATTTTGACAAACTCAATTGGAACTTCTAAATCTCCTCTGCTTTCTTCTCTATCCTTATCAATGCCTTCTGGGATCTAGAAAATCAATAGGAAGTTCACAGCTGGATGCCAAGTCATAGATGGAATCCTGACCTGCAACAGGATTACTATGAGAAAATCTGGGAGGACCTTCAACAAAGGCTCATCTGAATTAGGCACGAACCAGACATTCTCATATGGGGCTACAAGCCCAAAGGTATGTTTTCAATCAAAGAGGATTATCATATCTCCACCAGCATCTTTATTGGGCATATGGATCCTAGTTGGGCCGAAATATGGAGTCTAAAAACTTGGCCCAAAGTCTCCATCTTCTTATGGATGGTGTTGCATAATCATTTTCTCACCTGGGACAACATTCTAAAAAGAGGCTACAATGGCCCCTCACAGTGTGTCTTATGCCATGATTAGGAAGAAACTATGAGTCACTTATTATATAGTTACTCCTTCTCTAGCGGCATATGGGATGAATTTGCCTCCTCTTGTCGAAGAATAGACCATTGTCGAGAGAAAATTTCTCAAACTATCAGCTCCTGGCATGATCACCCTTTAAGAATCCTCTTCTAAACAGAATCTAGCGACTCATTCCAGGATTTAAGGTCTGGGGCATATGAAAGGAACCCAATGTCAGGATATTTGAGCACAATTTTAATCCAAAGGAAACCATTTGGGGAAATTGCCAGAAACATATCAAGGAAACCAGGATCTTCAAGCGCCGCCCAATTAAAGGATCATTCTTGAGATATGGAATCTTCCTTCATTCCCCTTATCAACCTCACCTCATCCTCGAAATTTCCTCAATTCTAGTCCTGACATCTGGAGTTGTCTATCCCCAGGATTCTACAAGTTGAATTTTGGTGGGGATTCCAAAGGAAATCTTAGAAAGGATGGATATAAAGGCATTTTCAAATCCTCCATGAGTGTCATTCTAAGACTTTTCTATGTCTCAATGGGCATTGAAAGCATCAATGCTACTAAACTTACAGGCCTCCTTCAAGGAATTTGTCTTGGCTACACCCAAGCTCTCTTTCCACTCACTGTGGAAGGAGACTTTTAGATCATCCTCTCCATGGCCATGAGAATTCAAAATGGGACTAGCACTACTAAAATATCCCCTAGATGGAGGCTTGACTATGACTTACAATAGCTAGCTCTTCTCCTTTCTCGTCCTGCAGCTATTACCTTCCAGTATGTTAGGTGACAAGCTAATTCTCTAGCTGATAAACTGGCCAACTAGGGAGTTTAAAAGGAACTCATTTGCAGCACTTTTCCTCGGAAGACATCCCAGATTCCCCTTTGAAGAATGATTGTATCCAAATAGCCCGGGAGGAAGGTACTCACCCAGATGCAACTGGAAACACTAGGAAAGAGGCACACCTAGATGGAAGGTAGGAGGAACAAGTGTCTAGACCTGCCCCCCGCAAGGGTCACTCATAGGCATACTAAACCTTCCTTAAACGGTGACAACGTTTCCTAGATCCTCGACAGTCGGGGCGTTTAACACTACGACCCCTACATTGATGAAAGGTGACAGCCCAAAGGCCATTCTATACTTGGAAGTCATACTTCGGATCATGGAAATATCTGCCAATGGAGGACATATCACATGTTAGGGGGAGTTTAATGTTGAACGCGTACAGAAACATATCCTATTCTCAGTCTCTAAGACATTGCAACATACCTCATCGACATTCTTGCGTCCTCGCGAGTGTCCACAAAGCTTGGTCCAGGAAAATTGATTTGACTCTCAACGATCCCTGCAGATCCCTCAAATCCTTGCATTCGAAACCCTCGGTGCCTTTGGATCCTCTAGACATATCTCGCCGGCTGAGAGCCACTCCTCGGCGTGGGAGAGGGGGAAAGGGAGCCCCAACGAGAGAGATAGGACTCTCTCTCTCTATGATAGTTAACACATATGGATTTGACTTTGAAAGCCTTGAACACCTGCACCAACTCATGAATGATTGGGAAGATGAATTCTTGGGCTCTCCTTCGACAGTCAACCAGACATTCCTACATAGACGAAATTTATGGGTAGTGAAAATCTATTTTCCAAGATCCTCCTCCATCTCACAGGCATTTAGGATGCTCCTCTTGCTCCCTCTCTATCTCCTCCCAATGCTCCAACTGAACCTGCGCAAGTGCACTCTCAGCCTTCGTCCCACATCACCGTAGCTCTTTCGAGCATGGCAGCCTCCACTCCTGTATCGATGTTCAAGAATATTGAGCCACTTCCAGTTAATAAAGGATCCTACAACTCCACTTCCAACACCTCAGGCAGTGGTGACGACGTTAGCAATGATTCTAAGAGTCATGGACCTGATGGTGGCAAAAGCACTCCATCCCGACTTGCCCCCCTGATGACAGCAGTCTAAATACCCTCTCGCAGATTGGATTTGGCTTCAAAGTCCCCATAGAGGAGGAGCTTCCCTCCAAACACTGAGTTTCATGTTCTTTTGGTTTTTTTATCTCAAACAAAATGGTTTTAGTAGTTATAGATCTATTTTGGAGCTTCAGAACTTTTCAATTTTGTTTCAAATGCTCACTCTATTATATGATTTGTTTTCCCTATCCAAGGGAAAATATTTTTCATGACTTGAGCTTGATTTCCTGACAAGGGCAGACATCTACTTTCTCTTTGTCACTATTATTACCTAGAACAACTACCCTCATATGTATCTCTACTTGTATTTTTATTGTTAATCAATAGATTATACTCTGAGATTACAAAAAAGCATAGGTATTATTTGGAGGTCTATTAAAAAAAAGGCGTTGTATTAAAATAAAGATTAATGAAGTGACTTTTAAGAATACATCATGGTATACTTTTTCTCACATAGTAAAAATGTTTAATGGATAGTTTAATTGTGGCATTTGTGTGGATTAGTAGGTTGTTAATTTTTATTAGTACAAATTATAAAAAAATTATTCCATATATATTTTTACTTTGTAATATAACTATATTAAATGTATCACTAGCTGGTTAGTCTATATACCATGAATCTCTTAAAAAAACAATAATGTGTTATGTTTAAAGGTTCCATGAGTTGTGTATAGAAGTGGGCATTATATATAGTAAAATCTTTTTTCCAATTTTAAGTTGTTCTTAATAGGGAATGTTAAGATATTAGACATTTGGGGGTTTATTAATACCAATTTGGATTAATGCGCTAGTTATGCATGCTTTTAGTGTACTTCTTTAGTATTTATTTCCACTTGAGTCAATTGACGGTCTGTTCTTTCTTGTGCATAAGTGATATGATAATTCTTTTATTTTTGGCATTCACTAAATTTATCCTTTCCTTTTGTCCTCATTAGTCAATTATCTTTATATTATAGAAGGTAATGTGTCAAGGATGACGGTGTGATCCCTCATGACTGCAAAGTGCAATTTTGTATTGGATGGAAGTCCCTTGAGCATTAATACATTTCAGATATATGTGAGCTATTTTCTTTTTCTCGAAGGTGTAGTTTTCATAATTCCTTATTGCTATAGTTTTAAAATTATTGGAGATAACACTTGGGATTCATAAGATCATTTTCATTCTCAAATAAAGTAATGACTATTGTGCAAGTGATAGAGGTGTCCTATGGTATAAGTGACTTATGACTAACAAAATTTGGCAGAAACAAGTTTATTTCACCAGCATATTCTTACTTGTTCTAGAACTTGAGGATGAAGTTTCTTGAAGAGGCCAGGGTGTATGGATTGCCCCATTTTTCTTAGACATTATCATATTATGTTAAGTTATGAATTGAAGGCATTGGATCACACGTGACCCATATTGATGCTAAGACTTAAAACATTTATGTTGCATGATAATCATTCTACTATTTTTCTTATGTTAGAAAAAAGATCACAATGGATTTATGTTTGATGACTAACCATTAGCGATATGTTGTATGAAAATGATCATTATATATTGCAATGATTATCATATGCTTTGACAAGTTCTTCCAAGTGTGACAAGGAAATCACAAGTGTGAATTAAACCAAGGTGGTGTAAATTTCACATGGGCTCCAAATTGATCCTAGAAATGGTATTAGGTGATACAATGTCATAAATTGGCATTTGATTATGACTTATTTGATGCACATGGATTTCATGTTTTCAGGAACAGGATAATGATTCCCAATAAGTCCACATACAGATGATGGGGAGTTATGAAGGAGAAGGACCAAGAATTGTAGGAGAAGGGGAAGTGATATTTTTGATTTCATTGTCTAGCACTCCTATCCATGAAAAAGTTGAAAAATAAGTTATTTCTACTCGGTGAATTCATGATGTCGTGGGGGGTGGACTGCAAAAACGGTCACTCACAAGGTTATGAGAGGCACACAATAAGGTAAAGGCAATCTTCCTCATTATCCATGAGTCTCTTGTGCATTAGGTACTACTTACCTCTCCCCACTCAAAATTAATACTTCAAGGGCCACTCAAGGGCATGAGATGTGGCTCCCTTAGTATTATAATGTCATTGAATATTAAAATAATAAGAAGAAATAAGTAAAATAATTTGAAGGGGAGGGTGATTATGAATGAGGATAATGCAAATTATTAATTCAATTAATTTATTTTCATGAGATAACTATAGAAATAGATTCATGCATGAAAGGAGTTAAGTAAAATATCTAAATCAAATCATACACTTGACATAAATAACAAATTCCATTGGGGTTGTATACAAGAGAAGGACCATAAATTGTAGGAGAAGAGAAAGCGGTACTTTTTCTTTCATCATATAGAGCTCCTATCCATGAAGAAGTTCAAAAATAAGAAGTTATTTTTACTTAGTGACTTCATGATTTCATGGGGGTTGGACCGTGAAAACGATCACTCACAAGGTTATGAGGGGCACCCAATAAGGTAAATGCCTTATTCCTCGTTTTCCATGAGTGTCTTCAACAATAGGTGCTACTTACCTCTCCTTACTCAAAATTAATACTTGAAGGGCATGAAATGTGGCTCCCTTAGTATTGCAATGCCATGAAATATTAAAAGAATAAGAAGCACCAACCAAAATAATATAAAGGGAAGGGTGATTATGCAGAATGAGGGTAATAAAATTTATTAATCCAATTAAATCGTTTTCATGAGAGAACTCTAGAAATAAATGTGTGCATGAAAGGAATTACGTAAAATATCTAAATAAAAATTACTCACTTGACATAAACCACAAATTAAGGAAAGGGGTTGAGGAACCTAGGGAACATCTAGGGTTAAATCAAGGGAGTTAGTTTGACTCATGAAGAGGAAATAATTTTATAAAATTCAAACAAAATAATAATAAAGACTTAACATGTGTCACCTCCAATTGATGAATCAATAGACAACAATGAGTAAAATTAGGGACAAGATTTCGCATGAGAAAAATTACTTTTTAATTAAAATAAAAAGGGAAGTTACATGTGCAAAGGGTGACACATGTAATGGTGAATAATGGTAATTAGAGAAAATAATAAACTGTAGTTTTACATGTAAGGACAAGTGGCAAAGCACCTAAACACTATAAAAGAGAGGATTTGGGGGTAAATAAGAGCACACATCACACAACCTATTGTTGGATGCATTTCATAATATCAATTTTCAACATACTAAAAGGTTCCAAGAGTTTGGATGTTCCATTGGTGATATTGTTGAAGGTTGGGAAGCCTTCCACAGTGAAATCACCATTTATTTTTCTTAGCTAGTGGTATTCCTCTTTGTACAACCCCATTTTAGATCAGGGGTCTATGGGGAAGAAGAGTACCCATAGATATTGTAGGGAGGTCAACCAATGGACACAATGATTGGAAATTTTCTCGAGGCTACAATGACGCATGTGGCACATGACGAGGGATACGTCAACACAATAACCAAGTTAGTCTTAATTATTACAAATTTCAATTTGAAATAGATTTTAATTATTTAAGTAAAGCATACAAATTGTTATTTTATGTCATGATCAGATATATTGAAGGTCCTTACAAGCATGCACTAAGTACAATGATCATCAGGATTGTAAGAGTCCTACATTATGTCGTCAAAAGTAATGCTAGTTTTCCTCTAGTTCTACATATGCGTGCGTATTAACAAATAATTTAGTAATGTTAGTTGTAATTTCAAGATCCTTTCAATATGTTAATTCATGCATGCATTCCAAAATTATCACATAGTTTTTTCTTGTATTTCATGTTTCACTATAACAAATCCTGGAATTAGCATCCCTTTTTAGTGTATTTTTTTTACATTGAGTGGTCAAACTATATGCTAAATGGGACACGTCATGCACAAAACTTAAAGCGTCTGAAAAAACGTCTTTTTTTGCTTCCTAGATAGCATCCTTTATGATGTCCAAAACAACGTCTATTTTTGCTTCTAGAATAGCGTCCAACTTTGCTTCCTAAACAACGTCGAAGTTTGCTTCCTAAATAACATCCTATTTTGCTTCCTAGCGAGTGTCCGCTTTTTCTTCTTAAATGGCATCCCCGTTAGCGTCATATTTGCATCCTCAATAGCACCATGTTAGCATCCAAATTAGTATCCAATATTGCATCCATTTTTGCTACCACTTTAGCATACCATTTTGCACCATGTTTTACTTCCAAATATGTGCCAATTTCCGCTTCCAAAATTGCACCAATTTTTTGTTCCTTTTTTGCATCGTGTTTTGTTACCAAAATGATGCCAAATATTTTTCTATTGTTGCACCATATTTTTCTTCCTATGTAGCACCATGTTTTGCATCCAAAGTAACATCTTATTTTGCTACCATATCAACACCATGTTTGGCTTCATCATTAGCACCACGTGTTGCATCATTTTTAATGCCTAGTTTCGCATCTCTCATTTTTTGGTCACTAATTTAGTCATTTTTAGTACTTTTATATACGAATTTTGTTCATTTTGTTTGGTCACCTATCTCTTATTTTTTGCTTACTAATTTGGTTGTTTTTAACCGATATTACAATATCATTAGGGCATGGAGAAATCGAACCACCAACCTCCTGCTTGTAAGGCAGTCGCTCTTCCATTGAGATAGCACCCTTTAAGAATTTGGGAACCTAACTTACAGAGTCCTCTACAATGGTAAAAAGGATCAATACACAACTTTGAGTATCTAATGGTCGACAAAGGATGATAGATTGTATAAGTTCACAATATATGATTAAGCAGGTTATGAAATCCATAAACCTTTTCTAGGAATTTTGAACAAAACTCAAGAAATTGGCTTAATGAGATTGCAAAAATAACTATTCCCTAGCAACTATAAGTGTACCACTATATGAGACCTATCAACAACAATTATCTTAGTGTGGATTACAACGATATAGTAGATAAGCATGACCATCCTAAATCCATGTATAAGTGGAGCAATAAGGAGAATCAACAGAGGATGATCAACCCAATAGTTGGTGCTTCACATGGATCCTATCCACCATGGGATGAGCAAAGCTCCTTCTTCCATCAAGCTAATGAGTATCCACAAGGACAAATGGTTAGGATATATTGTGATACCAATTCATAATTTTTATACACTTCCCATGGTGATATTGTAGTGCTTTCATTGGGAGATCTACATGATCCCCAACAACATTGGATATAAGCATATTCATGGGGCCATAGAGTATAGGATGAGGCTATATTTTTATCTTTTTCTTTGGAAAACCAGGCATGATTTGTAACCTCTGTTGCCAAATTTCTGTGGTGAAAGGTTATTGTAGGTGTAATCGGAGAAACCACAGTATCGAAATGACCAAGTCGACATTTCGAATCCATATTAGGATCCATCATCAGGACAAAGTCGAATGTGGAGAGAGTGAGAACCAATGTTAAATACTGGAACCGGTTAGAAAGTCTAAGGTCGGCCACGGAGACTAGGGTATGCTAGGTCATAAAAAAAATTAATTTTTAAATTTTAATTTGATTACAACTTGCGCAGAAAAATTATTCTCTAAACCTATTATTCGGAAAAAGAATTGTTTATATTATTAAATCTTTACAATGGCTAAATTGAGACAATATGAAAAATTGTTTTATTAAGGAGATTTTAATCATTTTTAGCCCTAAAGTTTTTGAATTGATTTTTAAAAAACTACTTAATTCCCAAAAGTTTAAAACCCTAAAGTTATAAATTTATTATCATTAATAAGAATTTTAAAAGCAATAGTAATAAACCTAAAAACTTAAAGTTGTTTAAATTTATTATTATTAATAACCAATTTTAAAAACCTAATAATAAATTCAGCTATAAGAACACCTTTCAATGAAAATTTAATTATAATTAAAATTCACTAATATATTTAATAACTTTAGGTTTTTAAAATTATTATGAAGGTTTTTAAAATTGTTACTAATAATAATAAATTTAGAAACTTTAAGGTCTTTAAATTTATTATTAAGGTTATTAATAATAATAATTTAAACTTTAGGGTTTTAAAGGGTTTTTCCAACCTTTAAAATCCTATAATTAAGCTATTAGATCACCTTGCAATAAAATTTAGTTATAATTAATATTAAAATTCATTAATAATAACAAATTTAATAACTTTAGGGTTTTTTGAATTTATTATTAAGTTTTTAAAATTGGTTATTAATAATAATAAATTTAAAAAACTTTAAGTTTTTAGGTTTATTACTATTGCTTTTAAAATTGTTATTAATGATAATAAATTTATAACTTTAGGGTTTTAAACTTTTGGGCATTAAGTAGTTTTTTAAAAATCAATTCAAAAACTTTAGGGCTAAAAATGATTAAAATCTCCTTAATAAAACAATTTTTCATATTGTCTCAATTTAGCTATTGTAAAGATTTAATAATATAAACAATTCTTTTTCCGAATAATAGGTTTAGAGAATAATTTTTCCGCGCAAGTTGTAATCAAATTAAAATTTAAAAATTAAAAAAATTTCGACCTAGCATACCCTAGTCTCCGCGGCCGACCTTAGACTTTCTAACCGGTTCCAGTATTTAACATTGGTTCTCACTCTCTCCACATTCGACTTTGTCCTGATGATGGATCCTGATATGGATTCGAAATGTCGACTTGGTCATTTCGATACTGTGGTTTCTTCGATTACACCTACAATGATTTGTAACACTGGGAGAAGAAATAGAATCAGATGTACTTAACAAAGTACATTCATGACAGGGCATAGGACTATACTCTATAGTCATTGTGCAGATGTTTGAAATGGGTATAACTGCCTATGGACTATGAACAACGCCCATTTAAATATGAATGCAAAACCTTCCATGTCATAGGAATACTCGATGGCAGTGAGCTTACTGTTTCTAACATAAAGAAACAAAGAAGCCAGAAATGGAAGCTCTAGGGGGATACACATAACATTAGAACGCAAAATCAACACCCTAAAGAAGTTCCATCTAGATTTTTCATTGTAAACAAGAAAGAATTCATAATATAGACAAAATTGACTGTGATCATAAAATAGATCATAACTTACTTGCCTATATCACAATGTGATAACTCTATTGGTCAGGTTTCCATTTTGGTCACTACAGAAAGATCTTGTCATAAAAAAAAAACCATAATCTTTAGAATCCCATTATTATCAATTGGCATATAATATCATATTTAAAGCATAAAATTCCATGTTTAAACACTTGTTTCAATAATCATATCTCATAATGAAAGAAAGAGAAGAAAAAAGATTGATAAAAAGAAATTACCTATGATGTCTTAATGCAAAACTTGGTTGATATGACATTGCATACATTTCTTTACCAAGACAGCATACATCATACAACAGAATGTGGTGTTTAGATATTAAGAACCAGAGAAGTGTTGTATTATTGAAGACTGAACAAGAATACCCTTCAACTTTTGTAATTATTCTTAGTTATTGAGTAAGTTGCTATGGATTTTATATGAGGGGAGTTAAAAAATTGTATTACTTGTTAAGATGAGGTGCTATAATAACTGATGCTCAATAATATATTAAGATCCCTAATATATTATGTATTAATGTGTAATAAATGTCACGAGTGTTAGTGACCAATCAAGTTAATGAATAACCGTTAGTATTGGTAGTTAGGGATGGTCATGTAGATTAAGTAATTAAACCACAATGAAAATATGTTACCAAATCGTATCAATTAACTCAATTAATATGTATTTCTACATCTCTTCTCTTTCACGGGTGTTCGATGTTAAAGTCCAACTTTTTCTGCACTAAATAGTCTCAAGGAGACAACAATGACAGCTAAAGATACCCTCCTTTTGAATATTAGTTTGTATTCTAGAATGTTAGTGGACCTTCTAACCCTTGCAATAACATAGATTATGTTTGCATACTTCCATCCATACAATCACTTCCATAGTTGTTTGTTTTGTATCTAAAATGGGATTGATCACAAAATTACGACATAAAATAAATATATAAATAGATTATCATCCTAACAACATAATAAAGGAGAATAAACTAAAAACAAAATTGAAAGAATGGTTCATGAAGCAATGCTACAGGAATGTCATAACCAACCTAAATCATCATCTCACGAACCTCTCATTAAGAAATTTAGAGAAATTTGAGCTCTTGGTCTCATCTAAATCAACAAGAAATGGAAAGTAATAAAATGTGTCTTCTATATCAAAAGGTTGTGCTAGGAGAAATACAAACAACAAACCATTAAGGATAATGGTCAAATCTCTAAATCCTAAAATTAATTCAATATGGAACGCTTACATGGGAAGGGACCCCCTCTCCTCGTTAAAAACTCGCGGAGAGCAAAACAATATCACTTTGTTGAAAAACCACAATATCACTTTGCTGAAAAACTCTTTCCTCTCCCTAGAATTTCAACATGTATATAGAGAGCATAACATGAGGGTAGATGTCTTATCCAAGGAGGCTCTCACTTTGTCCACAAGCCTCTTTTCCTTCATGGAATTCTATGAAGAGGATTATATTGGGGGAGGTAAATTACAACACTTTTAGAGCTCTGTGTTGGAGCTTGCTCTCCTCTTTTTTCAGTTGTTTCTAGCACTAATTGTGTGATGGAAGTGCCTCACTATTTGACTTAGTCATCCCTCGAGCTCCTCCTGGGATAAGTTGTTTGGATTCATTTTGTACTCTTTATAGTCGTGTCTGATGTCCTTGGAGGAAAGATGTCTTTTTTTTGCGCACCTACTACTTGGAGATAGTATTGCTTAGACCCAGTACTTTTTTATTTTACTTGTATCAGCTCCTTGGCAGATTGTGGACTGTTGATGTCTTAGACTTGGTACTGTTTTGATTTGTCAGTTGGATATGTAACCATTTCCTTTGATTCTATATGAATATCAAGGATTAGCTTTTTTCTTCTGAAAAGAAAACAAAAAAAAAGTATATACATGTTGTATCATCTCCTCGTGACAATTACAGTTATCAAGTTACTTTTAAAATTATTTCCTAAGCTGAAAATTCTTTTTTTATTTAAAAATATTATTTATAATATTAATTTATATAAAAAGCTTTGCAGATTTCATTAAATGATTAATTAATTAAGTTGATTTTGATAGTTGTTATATTGTACATCTCTCCAATATATATATATATATATATATAACAAAAACGGGTAGTTTTATGTTTTTGAGGAAGGATACCGGTCTATTTTGGCAATTACCAATCAACCTAAATACAAATTTTGAATGATCAAAGGATGATCAGCGCCATACAGAGATGGGAGATCACCTATAAAAATAAATTACAACACCATGAAGCACAATTACGGAATGGGATGGAGAAAGCTATATTCCTCGTTGATGCTAAGAAATCCTTGGGGAAGAAGACAAACTTTGTTAGCCAATGTATCAACAAGATGATTTAATTCCCAGAGAATGTGATAGGACTCAACCAAGTCAAATTCTTTCATAATGGTTCTAATTCTCTGCAAAATAATATTCAATGCAGAATTAGTAAATCTGTCAGCTGAGTTTAAAGCTTTTATCAGCATCTCAGAATCACCAAAAATTTGAACAGATTTAAATCCTTTCTCCTTAGCCAATTTGGACGCCATGAGAAGGCTGTAGCATTCGGCTTGATTGTTTGAAATAGACCCAAGGCCCCAGCTGAAACTGAATTTGAACAACCTGTCAAGAGAAAAAACCAGACCCCCAGCACCAGAGACCCCGAGGTTCCTCTTAGAAGCACCATCAAAGAAGCTTACAACTGAAGCAGAATTAATCCAAATATTTTCAAGTTCTTCCTTGTTTCCATAAAACCTCCAAAGAGGGAGACTAGAAGGCTTGGCACCTATCGAAATATTCCCAGCAACATGTGGACCAGAACCAGCTCCTGACCTGGCACCCCAAAGCGATGGCAAGGAAGACAATGAGCGACCAATAGATTCAATAAACAACGAAATAGCTTTGAAAGCCACTATCTGAGAGATCGAAGTCTGGTCATTGAACATGCAACTGTTTCTAGCAATCCATAACAACCACCACATGTATACATCTCTCCAATATTTTAATAGCTCAAAAGTATGACTTTTCATCCATAAAATTCTTATTGAAGACTTCGATCTTTACAGTTGGGTTGTTCATTAAAACTTTGAATTCTCAAGGTAAGGGGATTGTAGATAAGCTTTATGAGTTGAAAAGAAACGTAAAATTTCAGTCACATTAATTCATTAGATCAAAGTTTATGTAGCCATGGAGCTTGTTAGAAACAATCCTTCATTTACAATTTATTTATAACACACACTGAGAATATAAAATGAAATTGAAAAACAATTTTTAGAATAATCCTTCCAATTAGAAAAACCCATCATTACATCTCACACAACATGATTCATGATTTAGTATCTAAATTCTTCTGAAATTTATAACAAAAGGCATATTTATATGGTTCCCAAATGCATACTTATATATATTTACATATCTATGAGATTTTGAATTTTATATATTTAAATATTAAAGCTATATTAAATTTTTCTTCCACTTTTTTTCCATAACATTTGTATTCAAATCTTGCTAACAAAACCATGCTTTAATATATGAAAAGAAAACATAAGATACCAAGCTGACTTTTACATCTTGGATTATGGTAAGGTTCTGCTTTTTAAGATACTAACAGGTGCAATCAAGCATTCATGAGAAATCTTGCTAATATGTCTTTATATTAACAAAACCCATCCATTATTATATAAACACAAATCATCAAAAATCAAGTTAATTTTGACCGCCATAAACTGAATTATGGTAAAATTAAGTTTTTAAATATACAACAAGTGCAATTAAAGATCCATGAAATATCAAGCTGACTCCTACAACTTTCAATTGAATTATGGTAAGATTAAGAATTTGAATATACAACAGGGGCAATAAAACATGAAAACATCCACCTCATATTCAATAGATGGCATTTGTTAGGATATTTAGACACTCAGGAGTTAGTTAAGATCAACTTGTGTAATATATCCGTTAGGTAAAAGTGTATTTCTTTAGCATGCATTAGTATGCATTTGTAAATATTCTAATTCGACGGTCACGATATGTTCTAGACATAGAGTGATCCAATGGTTCAACTTCTCTTAGATCATACCTACCATTGATCTGTGGCTTAACACCCGATTGGTCTATGATTTCTATTTAAAGAGCATAGAGGGTCCTTGGCTAGTTGATCGATTATGAGAAGCTCATGTAACTTTCTTTCTTTTGCATAATAAATTGCTCCAAGTAGTTATTTGGCTGGGGTCGTGGAATGTTTCCCTCTCGAGGGTTTTAACCACGTGACAAACATTGGTGTATTGATATGTGATTCATTTGTGTAAAGGGGTTGCTCTTGGTGTTCGGTCCTTTGGGAGTACCCTGTGTACCCGAACATAGTATCAGAGCTTTTATGAAGAGCCGCTTTCGGTTTTGATCAAGATCTGGAACCGATGTTGCCGAAACTTTGAAAGGGTTTCTAGTTCTAGATTTTCTATGTATTTGTGGCCTATGGGAGCTGTTCCATTGCATCCAGAGTGTCGTTTCCATTGGGAAATAGTTTTTGTTTCACCGAAAACCGTTTCTGTTTGTTCCAGAAACACTAATTTCGACAAATCTGAAGGTATAATGTTACAGTGACGAATTTGTTTTTTTTTTAATCTCTTATATTTTATCAATTTATTATTAGATCTTTTATGCTTTAGTCTCGGACTGTTGTTTTTTCTGACTACGTATGCGCTTTGCCGTGCACCTTGCGCGATCGCGGCGAATCAGAAACAGTAAGGGAAAGTTTTTTTCCTTGTCTTCTCGGCTACGTATGCTCTTTGTCGTGCACCTTGTGCGATCACGGCAAATCAGAAACAACGAGAAAAATTGAAAACGCAGACTTTCCAGGTAAGCTAACCAAGATCTAATCCCATTGCGTGGAAAAAGTTTTTTTTGTGATTTGCAGGAAAAGAAAGCAAGCACAGAAAACGAGAGAGAAGAGTAAAAATAAAATAAAAAAAGCCCCCTTCCTCTTTCCATACTTTTACGTACCTTTTAAACTTAGCTCGCTGGTCCAAAGTTGCTTTACACCTTGATAAGACTTAAGTTTAAGTCTTATCAAGCTACTTTTTAATGCATGCAATTTCTATTTTCAAGTTACTTTATTGTAAAAGTGCATCTCACTTGAATAATAATATAATTGGTAAAGATATGGAGAAAAATATGAGCTCTGCATCAAACCTATTATCTGACCTAGCTTTTGCCGGGGCTCATGGCCGCCGAGCCTCCACAGGGTCGGCTCTTCTGGTAGCTGCTGAGAAGGTTAGCCAGCGACTCTGGCCTGATAGTGGAGGCGGCCCACTAGCCCAGAGTTGGGAATTTTGTTTTTCAGAAAAATCTCTGTTTTTCTTCAGTATTGGAAGTTATGGGAGCGACGAGTCTTGGAGAGGCGGTGGGCTATTCCATTCGATCTATGTTATGGACCAGCTGCATCGTGAGGCTACCTGGAGTGCGGGTGCAGGGTTTTTTACCTTTTATCTTCGTGGTGGAGCGGCTATAGAACAGCTCTGTGCGAGTATACAGGCTGCGGGTTATTCTTTTTCATTCTCTGTTTTGCAGGAAAGAAATCTTATTGCTACATGTCTTTCTTATGTTGATAAAATCGAAGGATCAAAATAGAGATCGGGCTGCATGCGACCTGTTAAGCCTCTTACGGTCCATCCATATGGTGACAAAAGGTATGAATCTCATGAACGGTTTCCAGTTCTTGGCTTTGGGACAGAGGTTGTCAAATACCGGATTTTTATAAAAACCCTTTCAGGAAAAACAATCTTGTTGTGGGTTTCTGCTCAAGATACAGGGGAGACCATAAAAACAATGATTGAACAGAGAGAGGGTTACTCTCGATTTTATTTCTACATTATGTTCGGAGGTAAAGTCTTGAATGAGGATGATAGGCTGAGGGATCGTCAGATTTTTAAGAATACTACTCTGTTTATGATGAATCGCTTACGGGGAGGAACTGGTCCTTCATCGTACAAAGATGCAGCCCGTCCAAAGAGGCCACAGACAGAGGCGACCTCTACTGTTCAGCCCAGCCCATACATTGTGGAAAAACTGGAATCCACACCAGTTCTGGAGATAAAAAAGGAACAGGTTAAAGGACTTTTTAGTTCTTTACAAGCTGAAGCAGTTATTTGCAGGTTTAATGGGTATTGGCCCAAATCACATGATCTTCATGCCTGGATTTTCCAACACTAGACAACTAATTGCCAGATTTTACTATGTTCAAAAGGTTTTTTTATAGTTCAGTTTGACTCCCTGGATGAGTATCAGAAGGTCTTATTGCAGGGACCTTGGTTTTGGGGGAGAGCTGGGCTCTTCATAACCCCTTGGTTCTTAGATTTTGATGCTAATACTATGGTGGTTACAAAGATGTCGGTATGAGTGCGATTACCTAATTTGCCTCTTCCTTTTTGGCATCATTTAGTGCTGGAAGACATAGGCAATCTTCTGGGCAGATTCATCAAGAGTGACAATGAAAGGAAGGACAAGGGATTATTTACATATGCCAGAATTTGTGTGGAGATTGACCTCAGCAAAGGCCTCCCAGATAGATTACAGCTGAAACATGAATCCTACACTTGGTTTCAGAGTCTGGACTATGAAAATACAGCTTTCAGGTGCCGATTCTGCCATCTGACAGGTCATCTTCAAGATACATGCCCTCTTGTGAAAAAATTCCCTAAAAAGAAAAAGGGGCCGACGACAAACAGAAAGAACTGGCAGGCAGATTATGTCCCAGTTCCAGATGTGGAAGTTGGTAGTGAGGATGAAGAACAACAAGATATGCAGAGAAACGAGGAAACATTGGTGCCTAATGCCGCAAAAGCACAGACAACAGAAACTCAGACATCCAGTGAGGACACTCAGACAATCTCGGAGAATCCGATGGATACATTTGTTAGTGGACAAAAGCATGCTCACAAATCTGCCAGTTCAGAATCTGATAAGGACATTGCGGTGTTTCAACAATCAGAGGAGGCAATCTGTAATCAGCTGATTGTGGCTGAACCAAAGATAGGGGCTTGGATTGAAGTGAAATCTAGGAAGAATGGGGGGGGAAAGGGGAGAATAGAGGAGTACTATAATCCTTGATCTCTATGTTAGTATAATATCTTTTGTTGTTTTTCTTTTGCATGACCGGTAACAGTTTATGACAATGTATGGGACTATTTTGTCTCAATACATCTGCATATGTAATTTTGTTATTTTGAAATAAAATTACGACTTTTTCCGAGGAAAAAAAAAAGTGCATCTCACTCAAGACTTATCAAGCTACTTTTTAGTGCATGCAATTTCTATTTTCAAGTTACTTTATTGTAAAAGTGCATCTCACATAAATAAAATAAAATAAAAGTGAGTCACTTAAGTCTTTTAATTTATTGTCGCACTATTTAAAAGTCACATTATTGTAAAAGTGAACATCACTTATTCTACAAAAGTGATTCACTTCAAAACAACTTTATTGTAAAAATGATTGTCAAAGGTTGATCTTGGGAAGAGGGAGTTTCTTTTTTTTAGTTGGTCAAGTTAATATCTGCCACGTCACTATTGGAGACATCTTCAACATTTTCTTTGATCAAGCATAACTTCATCATCTAGAATCAGTTTTCAGTGTCGTTCTTTTTAAAACCGCATATTTTTTCAACCTCTTTGCAACCAGACAGTTAGTTTCTGTTTTTTCAAACATTATTTTACAGTATGGCCGCCCCTTGTGATATTATACTTACAAGTTCTAACTATTTCTCATGGAAATCTCGTATGGAGGATATTTTACGAAGTAAGGGACTTTCCATGATAACATCAGGGAAAGAAACAGAACCCACTAATGATGATAAGAAAATTAAATGGGAAAATAGATGTGATGAAGCTTGTGGATTGATTGGGATGTCAATCTCTACTGATTTGCGATTCCACATATCTGGCATTAATGAACCTGATAAAACTTGGAAAAAGTTGGAATCTGTGTTTGGTAAACACAATGAAATTCGGGGTCATCAACTTGAGAATGAGTTGTTTTCCTTGAATCCAAATGATTTTTCATGCATTCAAGACTATTTATCTAAGTATAAAACTCTTAGACTCTTATATGCAGAATGTAAGATTAAGAAAGAAGACAAACAATGTATTTATCATATTCTTTTCAAACTTGGACCTGCATATTCTATTTTTGTATCTACATTCTACTCCATGAAAGAATCATTGACTGCAGCTAGCTATCAATAGCCTAGTCTTGAATCCTTTTGTGATTCATTAATTAGAGAGCAAGATAAGCTCATTCATCTTGGAATAATTAACAATGCAGATACATCTGGGAAAGCCTTATTGTCCCAACAGAAAGAAAAGTCCAAGCCTCCCAAGAAACATAATTTTTGCAATAATAAGCCAAACAACAAGGGTCCCAAACCCTCCCTGTCAGCTCCTTCTTTAAAAAATGACAAAGGATCCAAACAAAAAGTAAAGAAGACTGAGCGTCATTGTAATTTTTGTGGGAAAGATAATCATGATGAATCTAAGTGTTTCAAGAAGATGGCAACCTTGGAAGCAACAATGAAGAAGCACCACATCAGCATAGATTCATCTTCAGAATCTAACTCTCATGGACATGCACTTTGTGCTTCTAGTTACTTTTATACTGCATCTTCTTCTTCTACTTCAAATGAATGGCTCATTGATTATGGGGCATCTTATCATATGGCTAAGGATCAAGCAATATTTTCTACTATGCATGAATGTAACACCAAACAAATATTTGTTGGTGATGATAGATCTCTAAATGTTGTAGGATCTGGAACAGTCCCAGTAGAAAATGGTCGTTTCAATGATGTACTATGTGCTCCAAAAATTTCCTGCAATTTGTTATCAGTCTATCAAATTACTCATTCAGGTGAAGGTAAAACTGTGACGTTTACACCTCACCAAGTTGTAATCAAGGATTTTAAAAATCCTCAAAATGTCCTTGTTACTGGAACTGTTGATGATATTACCAGGTTGTACAAATTTAACAACTTTGGGTCATCACCTTTTCCTTCAATTTTTGTGCTCATAGTGATAACTTGAGCAAACTTTAGCATGAGCGATTTGGTCACTTAAATTATCGCTCATTGCAACAACTATGTAAAGACAATATGGTGACTGGTCTTCCGATGGTATCTTGCAAGGATGGTGTTTGTTCTGGTTGTGTACTTGGAAAACATCACCGGGATAGTTTTGACAAACGTGCCTCTTGGCATGCCTCGGTTCCCTTGGAGCTTGTGCATAGTGACTTATGTGGCCCTCTTCCATCTGCTTCCTTTTCTGGTTTCAAATATTTCTTAACTTTCATTGATGACTACTCTAGACGCACTTGGATTTACTTCCTAAAACTTAAGAGCGAAGTATTTAACATTTTCTTGGCCTACAAGGCCCTTGTTGAAAAACAATCTGGTTATCAAATTATTAAGTTAAGATCTGACAATGGAGGAGAATATGTTAACAACAAGTTCACTACTTTTTGCACTGAACAAGGAATCCAACAACAGCACACTGTTCCATATACACCACAACAAAATGGTGTAGCTGAATGGAAGAACCACACTTTAAAAGAAATGGTTAATTGTATGATCCAATCTAAGGGACTAAGTATTCAATATTGGGCCGAGGCCAAAAATGGTGCAAATTACATAGTTAATCGCACACCCACTAAAGTTTTACAAGGTATAACACCAGAAGAAGCATGGAGTAAAATTAAACCAGATGTAAGTCACTTTCGTGTGTTTGGTTATGAAGCATGGGCTCATATTCCGGATGAAAAACAGAAAGCATTGCAGCCTAAAAGTGAAAAGTGCATATTTGTTGGATATTCTGAAGATGTAAAAGGTTATAGATTTCTTCAGCCCCTTTCACATGATATAATCATTAGAAGAGATGTTAAATTTGATGAAAATCTCTTGGCCTACGAGCCTAACTTGGCGGGTGTGCCATCTTTGGCCTACGAGCCTGATTCGACGATTGTGCCTTCTTCTTCTTCTTCTTCTAGCTTCCTCAACAGGTTTCCAACTCCAGTTTCTGATGATGACAATGAGGATGAAAATCCACCTCCGTCTACTCATGTTCCTCAAATTGCACCAGCACCAATGCCTCCTCGATGGGTCCATTCAACATGTGAAGCAGTTGGTGATCTTGTCGGTGATCCTAGAGATCAACGTCGAACACGTTCTCAGTTTCAGCGAACCTCTTCTCTTTTGGCTCAAGTTTCCGAGAATCATGATCTAGAAACTTTTACAGAAGCTTCAGGAAATCCAGATTGGGATACAACAGCTATGGATGAAGAATATCGTTCCTTAATGGCGAACGATACTTGGGATCTTATTCCTCTTCCAAAAGGAAGAAAACTTGTCAAATGTAAATGGGTCTACAAAACTAAGTATGCATCAGATGGAAGTGTTGAAAGACTTAAGGCAAGGTTAGTTGCCAAAGGTTTTTCCCAAGTATAAGGGATTGACTACAATGAAACCTTTGCCCCTGTAGCAAAAATGAACTCCATCGGCCTTGTTATTTCCCTTGCAGCCTTACATAACTGGGAAGTCCATCAAATGGATGTCAAGTCTGCCTTCGTACATGGTGATTTACATGAGGAAATTTACATGGAACAACCTCCTGGATATGTTCAGAATAACTCTAGCATTGTTTGTCTCCTTAAGAAATCCTTATATGGCCTTAAGCAAGCTCCTAGACCTTGGTATGCCAAAATGGATAGCTTTCTCCTTGACACTGGTTTTTCTAGATGCCATTCTGACCCCAATGTCTATACCAAGAAAGTAGGAAACCATCTCATCATACTTGTTCTTTATGTTGATGATCTTATCCTTACTGGTAGTGACCCTAAACTTATAACCCATGTGAAATCCAGTCTTAAGCAAAATTTTGAAATGTCAGGCTTAGGACATTTGCATTATTTTCTTGGTCTCTAAGTCTTGCAAACCAAAAAAGGAATCTTTCTTTCCCAGTCTAAGTATGCTTGTGACCTTCTTCGTTGCTTCCACATGCAAGATTGTAAACCAGCCCCTTCTCCCTTCCAGTCTGGAGTCAAATTTTCTGCCACTTGTACTTCCCCTGAAGTAGATGCCACCTTGTATCATCAGCTTGTTGGTAGTCTTTTATACTTGACTCATTCTCGTCCTAACCTTTCCTTTGTCGTTGGTCGTGTTGCCCATTATATGCAAACTCCTCATGAAAGTCACTGGAAAGCAACAAAAAGAATACTTCGATATATTCGAGGTACAATTCAATTTGGGATTCATTACAGTACAGGGGGGAAACCTTTGTTGGTTGGTTTCACTAATTTAGATTGGGCTGGCGATCCTGATGATCGAAAGTCTACTGCAGGTTATGTTTTCAGTCTGGGATCTGGACATGTCACTTGGGCTTGTAAGAAACAACAAGCTCTTGCTCTTTCTTCAGTAGAAGTAGAATATCGAGCCGCAGTTAATGCAAGTCAGGAAGCTTTATGGCTTCGACAGATCCTTTCAGAGTTTGGACTCGAGCAGCAGCAGCCTACTCCACTTTGGTGCAACAATCAAAGTGCCATCAAGCTTGCCAAAGATCCAGTTCTACATCAACGCAGCAAACACATTGAGCTACACATGCACTTCATCAGAAATCTTGTTCATGATAGTGTTATTGAAGTTCTCTATTGCCCTATAGATGATCAAGTTGCAGACATCTTCACCAAGTCTCTTATAGAATCGAAGTTTTATAAACTTCGGTCTATGTTAGGAGTTCAGGAATGTGTCCTTAAGGGGGGATAGGCTCTAATGCCTCCTTCCTTCTCCTAATAGTGTCACGTTTGTAAATCCTTCAATCATATCCCAATTTGTTCTTAAGGGGGGGTGTTAGGATATTTAGACACTTAGGAGTTAGTTAAGATCAACTTGTGTAATATATCCGTTAGGTAAAAGTGTGTTTCTTTAGTATGCATTTGTAAATATTCTAATCCGACAGTCACAATATGTTCTAGACATAGAGTGATCCGACAGTTCAACTTCTCTTAGATCATACCTACATTGATTCGTGGCTTAACACCCGATTGGTCTATGATCTCTATTTAAAGAGCATAGAGGGTCCTTGGTTAGTTGATCGATTATGAGAAGCTCATGTAACTTTCTTTCTTTTGCATAATAAATTGCTCCAAGTAGCTATTTGGCTGGGGCCGTGGACTGTTTCCCTCTCGAGGGTTTTAACCACGTGACAAACATTGGTGTATTGATTTGTGATTCATTTGTGTAAAGCGGTTGCTCTTGGTGTTTGGTCCTTTGGGAGTACGCTGTGTACCCGAACAACATTGGCTGCATTACATATATAAACATTTCTAAATGACTTTAAGTGACTTAAAATGTGGCCAAGATTGTAAGTGGGATCTTTAAATATGAAAGATGTAAATAACACACCTAGAAGCATCATCTCAACATAGAAAATGCGTCTCATTACACACACAATTTCAACCCACTTCACAATAAATGGCTGAAGAGTATATATACACATTTCATTGTTATGTCATAGTTGCAACCTACGATGAAACATAGACTATTGTCTTTGTAGACGCAATTGGCCTTTGAATGAGGCTATGGATTCTTCCATTGTCTCGTTGAAATCTTCCTTTATCATAGAAACCAATTCATTGTACCTTTTATCTCTATAACCGTTGGACCTTCCACAAGAAAAATGTTTAATTGTTATTTTTTTATTAAAACACTTTACATTATATAAATGCTTAATTATATATAATAATAATAATAATCTACAAATGTGTATATACACTATCCCCTGTGGATTTGAACATGTGACCTCCTAAAAGGAAACACGTGCTCTTAACCATTAGACCCACTCTTAAAAGAGATAATGATACTTTATAAAATTAAAATTGGCTTTAAGTGATTTTGTGTTTTAATATTATTATGTTCATTTCATAAAATACTTAAAAACCTAAAAACTTATTTATATTAAATTGAATGAAAATTCACATTTCAACTTATTTAGAAAACATAATGCCCATTTCATAAAAAAATCATTTAAATTAAATTGTAATCACACATTTTATATTGAAGTTAACACCAATTTTAGATTGTCAAAAGTTAAAGCAACTTCTTCCCCACTTAGAAGAGGTCAACGCTCAATTCCATCAAAATTACCGTGTTCAATGGCAAGTATTCCAGTATTCCAGCATTAACTAACAACACTTATGAAAAATTATAAATCAACTCTCTATTTACAAAACAACTAATTCCATGTGCAATAATCTCATGTACCTCCTTGCTCATGTTCTCTTTCTCTGTTGGCTCAATATTTGTCTACTTTTTCCATTGAACCTATACATACATGAGCTCCCTAAATTTTAAGTTTTTTTTAGTATCCATAACAATATTGTCCACCAAAATGTGTGCACTTTCAATACACTTTGGTTGGTGTATAAGCAATATTGGGCACTCTTGCTCATTGATTTGGCTTTTAGATTTCAGGGAAATGAATAAGCTTCATTGACATATATGGCAAGGACATCGCGAAAGTTGTTAAAAGTGAGTAGGTATTCCTCAATAGTTTAATAATATTTAAAAGAGAGTAGTTATTTCTAAATAATTTAACGAGAAGAAAAAAGAAAAATACAAAAAATAGAGTCACATGGATGTCATTAATGACTCAAACCAATAAAGTTATTAGCATATATATAAAAAAAATAAAAAATCTTCTTTACATCTGTATGTGTTCTTTATGAGCAGCTTTAATTCATAAGTTAATATATTCAATATTGAATTCCAATACAATATTTAA
>LPNX010783833.1:469284-514945 GCA_001517045.1 Pseudotsuga menziesii | reverse complement strand
GTTGTGGATTGATTATCTCTTTCTGTTCTATGATTGAGTCCTTCTTGCCAGCATGTATTGCTCTGATATGTTATGTTTTGAAGTTCATCTTCGAATACTCAGTACTTTCTGACCTGTTTTAACAGGGATGATGAGAAAAGTCTGCTACGATCAGACTTTATCTATTGTATCTGCTGCTTTATTTTTGTCATTTTTAGTTGTTGATGGTGGTTTTGAGATCGGACAGTCTTCATGCATATTTGTTTTGATGTATCTGCTGCTATGTTTTTGTCAAGATGTTGGCATTGAAATCTGGCAGTCATCATGCTGATATGTAAAAGATGTCTTTTGATTCATATGAATAACAAAGACTGGTATTTTTTCCTCTGAAAAAAACAAAAACAAAACATGTTTATATATATAACAATATATATATATATATATATATGCAATTCTAAATAATTTAAATTTAATTTAAGCCAACATGTTATTTTTAATAACATTTTATTATTTTTTATAAATGACATGTGTCAAATCTAGGATGAGCATGGAAGGAGTTACACATCTCTCCCTTAGTGGGATGTAGAATGCACCTCTTCAGTGCAATGATCGGATTTAATGCGTTGAACTTTTAATGTTTTTTTTTTTTAGTTTTTTACATATATGAAGTGAGAGTAAAGAATATTATTATTAATTGGGAGTTTTTGAGAATATTATTGTTATTCTTAATTAGAAGAAAAAGAGCTAGTGAAAGATAGATAAATCTATAAGCTTCATTAACATTTAATGTAAATATGTAGCCCGAGAAATTGGACAAGTTTAACACTTCTAATATGGAAGAAAGATGATGTTTACATGTATGTTTGTAAACATGAATGACATAAATTGAAAATTTGGAAGAGAGTATGATGTCAATTATTTTAAAGTTATTGTGGTTAAATCAGTTTTGTGTTATGAGGCCATTGGAATTAGAGTCCTTATATTTTTGCTTTGAATTGCACAGTTGGTATTAACGAGCAACTCTTTAGGAAGGGAGGGAATCATGGATAATAAAAGTATGTTTATGGATTTATAAAAAAACCAAATTGATGTTAATCTCTTTTTTTTAATTACTTAATATAGCATGCATTAAAATAGATCGATGCCATTGTGAGATCATCCCAAATGTCAGAGACTGTTACATAGAGCAATATCTCATAGCTAATATCTCTTATGCGTGCCTAGAAGATGGAATACTATTGATACGTATACTTTCCTTACGAGACTAAGACTAGGAAGTTCAAGTCTAGAATACTTTCTCCAAAAGATTGATACAGATACCTTCCCAACACTCTTTGGAAAATATCAATTAATTCACTTGATATGAGAAACGAAAGAGAGACTACAATGGAAGACATGGTGTTTTGAATGGTTAATTGGGCATTCGTGTCTTACCTTTGGAAGCAAACATTACCTTGTCTTCTTTGATATGTGAGGATACGGTTTAACAATACCTTACATATCGTCGTAAATTTGGGCTTTATGCTTCCAAACCCTTTCTACTTTTCCTTGCATACCTAGCTCTAGTTTCCTAGTCCTT
The DNA here is from genome assembly GCA_001517045.1 of Pseudotsuga menziesii. Lineage (NCBI taxonomy): Eukaryota > Viridiplantae > Streptophyta > Pinopsida > Pinales > Pinaceae > Pseudotsuga > Pseudotsuga menziesii. Next base: position 513,387 of record LPNX010783833.1, on the reverse strand, counting down.
GATCTAATAGTTGAAGACCACCTCTTGAGCACTTGATTCATGAGGTGATTCATTCAAACTCACCACATCATTGATAGAACATATTATCCCTCTCGACAATTGATATGATGGTGGATCAACAAGAGGAATTGGATATGTTGGGAAAAAGTAGGAAAAAATATAGGTGCAAGTAACGAATCTATTTGACCTCTAATTGGAAATGGAGTCCAGAACTAATGAACTAGCAACTAAACCAACTGAAATTCTTGAAGGTCAACATAATTCATTGGTTATGGGTAAAGAAGGCCAAGTATCCTTGCTTATACTACGATTAGAGATAAAACTAGTAATTATGCCATATCATGAATTAGTTCCAGATCAATAACTACAAAATCTATATTGTATTAATATTTTGAATCCTTTATAATTTCTTGCACCGCCAAACACCATTAACACTACCATATTAATTGTCACACACTTAATTTTTTTTTTATCAATCGAAAAAAAAACACAACTTGCTATTCAAAATAAGAATCAAATTTGTACATATGAAATCCAAAATTAATAGGTTCTCCATACTCTATCTTATGTTCACTATCTACCCGGGATTGGGCTAGTGATAATACGTATATAACCTTCAACAAGAGATCATGATTATGCTCATATTAGAGCAAGGCAATATTACATCACAAATATATTTAGTGATACCCACATTTTATCCTTAATAAAATGTTTGGATCCTTATTGCAAATATTGCCATCCTTATATTCCTCAAACTAGAGTTTCCCTTTTGTCAATCCCACAACTAGTTTTGATAAGCCATTTGCCTAGCTGTTGGAATGCTTAAAAATATGTTTGATTGAAAACATATCAAACTTCTCAATAGTGTTTTAACACTAGCACCCTAATGTTCCAACAACAAAATTTGCAAGGCTTAAATCCTCGTTACCCCAATCTATGATAGCCTTTGAATTGCCATATACCTAGAGGCACCGTACCTATTCCATTTCTGCAAATTTTAAAAGACCCCAAAGAGCTTATAATTCAGCTCTTGTATTGGTGCATGTACTGCATCCTAATTTTAACAAAAACAATGATCATTCGGGACCTTTAGAAACTTACCACCCCTGCACGAACCTTTATTTCTTGTTCCGTTGAAAAATCCACATGGTAAATGATCAACAATAATAGGTTCCTTCACCTTCCTAACCCAACTACTTGGACGAGGATTACAATGATCATTAAACATTCTTAGTATAGACAAGAAAACCTTCAAAGATGACCTCCTTGTGTTCTCAAAAAGTATATTCATTCCAGACCTTGCAAATGCCCCACATAACAAAAAATGTTAGGGTCTTCCAATGTGGAAAGTTGGACCTCCAAGCATGTGCATTTGAATATGGATTATGTTGGTCCCATCTAAATGAGACCCCCAATTCATGTTGTTTGCATTTCCATACAATCTAGAAATAATGACCGTTGTCCGAAAAGATGACAAACATTCTCCTCTCCACACCTGCACATAACACAACAATTTGGTCTTGAAAACCCTCTCTTGCAAAGATTGTCCCACGTTAATATGCGATTCTCCATGCATAACCACGTAAAACATTTAATCTTCATTGGAACCTTCTAGTTCCATAGGTGATAATACCACCTCTTTGAATCCACAACAACATTTGTTGAAACAATAGCATAGTAAGCTTCCTTGACAATGATCTCTCTTGTTTTTCTATTCCAACCCCACACCAAAGTGTATTTGCTTAGACCAAATCTGATACCCAGATGACGCAATTCTACGATGTAAGAATCCCATTTTGACGCCAATACTCCTATCAATCCCATTTCTGTCACAGACAACCAATATGAATCAATTGTAACCACCTGGGAGTTCTTTACTCGAGCAAGTCTGAAAAATGCATTTTCCGAATAAATATGAAATCATGTTATTGCATAGATCATAAATCTTTTCCCCTCTGATGAAGGGGCCTATTCCCAAATACACTTTTGCTTCATCACCAATGCACCATGTTAGCCAATTTTGAAGCCACTGGATAATCCTTGAAACACCCAACCAACTGTTAAAACCTCGAGCTACCTATTTTTGACCTTTCTTAACCCATTCCTCCATAGAAGAACTCTTCATATATTTGGCTCTAAAAATATCACTCTGGAGTCCAAAACCAAATAGATCTTGCCATAAATTTTCCAAGCTCAGTGCTTGGCAGAATCACCTCAAATTTTTAATTCCCCAACCTCCCATCTCTTTTGGGATGTAGATTTTATTTGATCCTACTAGATGATACTTTCCTCCTTTTGAATGCCAAACCCAAAGGAAGTTCATCCTTCTCCTCCTAATGTTGTCTAATATGGAAAGTGGGATTTTTGCCATAGAAATCCAGAAAATCGAGATGCTTTCTAGTACAGATTGTACCAGTATAAATTTGCCTCCTAGAGATAGCCATTTGTAACATAAACACTTTATTTTGTTGTCCACCTTCTAAAGAAACCAAAACCAGTCTCTACCAAGGTAGCGGTTGGGATTAAAGAGATAACCCAAGTACTTGAGTCCATTATCCAATGTCTCCATTTATAGAGGAGACAACTCATGAATCTGCCCAAGAGTCCTCTCATCAATATCGTTATAATACAAGCATGATTTCTAAAGGATCATGCTAATCCCCAAAGTTGAACAAAAGACATTAGGAATAATATGGCAAGCATCCCATTCACCATTTGTTCCCTCTCCAAAATAGTGACACATCACCAACGAATAAAATATGTGTGACTTGGTGTCTAACTGTCATCTTTATCCCATTTACTTGTTGAAACTGATTAGCATGTAGTATCATTCTATCTAGACCCTCTATTATCAAGAGGAAGAGAAACAATGACAATGGACACCACCGTCGAATGCCTCTCGAGCTCTTGAAAATTCTAGAAGGGACACCATTTACCAACACAACGAATCTGGCAGAAGTGATGCAAGCTATGATCCACTAAGTGGTATCCAACGGAAGCCCCACCTGTAACAAAACTAGCTGAATAAAAAGCCAGTTCACACAATCATAAGTTTAATTAAGTCCATTTTTAGAATAATGGCCTTCAATTTCTTAATTTCGATGGAGTGGAGGCTCTCTTGAGCCACTCCAACAACATCCATGAATTGTCTATTTGAGAGGAATCCAAATTGTTCCATAGACATACATTTTGATAGGCAAGACTTAATCCCTCTTGAAATAATTTTTGAAATAATATTGTATCATAGATTACATAGGGATATAGGATGAAATTATTGAAAGGTATCTGGGTTGGAGCTCTTTGGAGTAAGTGCAATGTAAGTAGAGTTCAAAGAGCTCAGAACATACCTTTTAGTTTGAGATTCCTCCACCGCATCCAAGAGGTCCCACCCCACAATCTCAAAGAACCTGGACACCCATATTCTTGGAATTTAAATGCTATCAATTGGAATTTTAATAATTTTTTGTCGGATTCTACCAAAATCATGCCGAAAAACACAAATCAACAAATCTTAGCTCATTTAGGCTCATGTAAATTTAATCACCATAGTGCTAGGTGTTACTTCTGTAAGTTACTAAACCTAATAATATTTATGACATTATAGTGTGAGGAGTTACCGTTACCTCTCACTACACCTATCGATATTTACCAGTATAGATTCATCTAACTTCCGTTTTACAAAGTGTCAAGAAGAATGAAATCCACAAACCTTTGACCACAAAATTACATCATACAACTCTCACCACTATATGATATCACAAAATTACATCATACATCATATATGCATTTTTATTATTTATTTATTTATTATTTTTATGATACAGATAAATGTACTCTTATTATTTATTATTATTTTTTGTAAAGATAAACACTTTCCCAAATAATGTCAGCGAGCCATTAAATCTCACACATCTCATACAGATTGCCAACAATGCTGCCACCACAGCATTTATTAGTCTCCTGTCGAACATTTATTATTATGTTGAATATTGTTGAATATATGATATGAAATGAAATACAGTTAAATACATTCTTATTTTTTATTTATTTTTGTACAGATCAGCACTTCACCAGATGTAGAAATACACCTTTTTTAACGAGGGATTGAACGTGAAGTGACGAATTTGTCATCAGCCATCACATACGTCTTACACGTTTTACATAAGTCTGGAGGAACCTTCAGAATTAGCTATAAAATACGTCTTCAACAGGAAAACACGTTCTACAAATACGTCTTCAAAAGGAAAACACGTTCTACAGAACAGCAAATTCCAGGTCTGGAGGAATCCTCGACCTGGCACAAGGGTAGAAGCTTCCAGATAACCTAACGAAATAGAAATGGAGAAATCCGGTTACGGGAAGGACGGAATATTCAGGTCCCTAAGGCCCCCATTGAAACTTCCAAAGGACAAGAATGCCAACATGGTTTCCTTCCTGTTCAGGGATTCGTTATCCTATGCTCACAGATTGGCACTGGCAGATGCAGATTCCGGCGAGAAACTGAACTTCAGGGAATTCAAAGAAAAGGTGAGCATTGTGGGTAGTGGATTAAGTCAGTTGGGCATTAGAAAAGGAGATGTGGTGCTCTTGTTTTCTCCCAATTCTATTTATTCCCCATTGTGTTTCTTCGGGATTGTTTCAACTGGGGCTGTGGCAACCACTGTCAATCCATTGTATACCGCCATGGAAGTGGCTAAACAGGTACAGGATTCGAAACCCAAGCTCATCATAACCGTCCCAGAGCTATGGGATAAAGTTAAAAATCTGGGTTTGCCTGCAATAGTGATTGGGGGGGAAGGGGATCGTAAGAGGGCTAGTTCTCCCATTATTTCATTTTCTGAGGTCTTAACCATGGGTGCCCAAAAGAGCCTACCCGAGGTTATTATCAAGCAGACAGATACAGCTGCACTATTGTATTCTTCTGGTACTACCGGGACCAACAAAGGCGTGGTCTTAACGCATAGGAATTTCATGGCAGCTGCCTTAATGGCGACCAGTGACCAAGAATTGAAGGGTGAGAGGCATTTGACATTCTTATGTCTTCTTCCCATGTTTCATGTATACGGGCTGTCATGTGTCACATATGGGCAGCTTCAGAGAGGTAACGCTGTGGTTTCGATGGGGAAATTTACTTTTGTTAGGATGCTAGAGGCCATTCAAGAGTACAAGATAACCAATTTGCCTTTAGTGCCACCCATTGTGATTGGTATTGCAAAAGAAAATATTGTGGCCCGATATGATCTGTCTTCTTTGAAGGAGGTTGTCAGTGGAGCTGCACCCTTGGCCAAGGATATCATGGAGGAATGTGCCAATAGAATTCCACAAGCCACGTTGATTCAGGTGCGTATCTATATCCATTTTCCCCTATGCATCTTATATGAAAGGAGAGGCTGTGGACTTGATCTCGCTTTACTATTTTTCAATCAAATAATTTTTTGGATCTTGAGCTGGCGAAACTCATGCGACATAAGCACTCGATCGGAAAGTAGGGAGCCAAGGGAAAATCAGAGGTACAAAAGTTTGCTTGAGTATACATGCTTTGCAGCCTTTATTCTATGCCTTTAAAGAGTACACAGAAACTTCATTCCAAAACTATGGTCGGCACACTAGTATGGACATGTAACCATTGACCAAATCAAACATAGATAACAAGAAATATAAACTACAATGTGGTGTTTTCAATGTAATAATAATGGCATCTTCAAATTATTTCCTTACTATTTCGAGGAAATTGTTTTAAATTTTTGCTATTCCAAAGGAACTACTCCCCTTCCAACGAAATGCAAAATAGTCTTCTCGATTCATGTAGTTGGGATCTTGTTATGGTGCTGCATGGCTGCTGAAAAATAAATGCTTGAACCACTGGATGAATACTTGTCACATTGAGAAGGTTCAAGGTGGAAAACCATTGGATGTCCTGCCCGCTGAAGAACAGAACTTGCAGAACTTAGAAGGAAGTTAAAGTACACATACAAAATATATTTCTTCCTTTTGAGGTGAAACAAAAATGTTTTGGAAACTTTGGAACTGCACAAAGATTTGCGGATTTTGATAAGGGGAGATTGACATGCTTAGGACTAATATGTCGGGAGGCAAGGAGTTGAGTGAATCCTTGTTCGCAGCAGGATGAGTACTTGGAAGATTTGATCAAGTATAGCATAACACAGGTTACATCATTGTTATTTCTGTACATCTTAGGGTCATTAGATGAGTCATTCATTCTTTTTGTGCATGTTAGGGACGATAGATGAGTCATTATTTTTGTACATGTTGGTGTCATAAAGATTGATCCTAAGTTTCAAACTATTCCAAGCCTTCTTCTTGCCTGCACAATGACATGGGTAAGATGGCTTCCATATTTTTTGCTGATTCAACCATAGTGAAGTCCCTGAAAATAAGTCAGTGGGATTTAGGCAACCCAGCAGCAATCTAGTGCCAAGAATCATCTCTTTATGCTGCATTGTTGGAGGCATACATGCTAGACATAAGGGCGAGCAAAGGTTCACTGTAGAAACTATAGTAGAGATTATGTGGGTGATATGCAATTGAATATATCTGTTGTTTTGTCTATTTTTGAGTTCATATTGAAGTAATGTTAGTTAAAAGATCACAAGGTGGTCTAGGATGAGGTCGAATACTTAATTGTTGTGGCACTGCTATCTTAGAATCTAATGCTTCCATGTTGATAGGTAGTAGCTTCCAAGTCTAGTTAAAACCATCAAGTTGAAGGCTTTTAGATTTAGGGTTGAATTAATATAAGCCCTTGATTGTCATATGATTGGATGCAATTCTTTGAGGGCTGTTACACCCCAGATTCTCTGCAACACACCCTACCAGATGTGCCAAAAGGGGGGGTCTTTCTGCCATTGTAAAAGGCCAAGTTGGGGCTTCTTTATGTAAAAGTGTTGGTCTAGTGGGGCTCAAGATCCTTGGTTTAGTCATGGCAGATTCTCTTAGTTCTCATTTCAAGGAGTGTTGGCCTTGTGGCTCTCTTGACTACCCCTTAATGGGCAGTAACCTCTTATCATGTCAGTTATTAATGGATTAGATGGGTGTCTGGTGTACTTTGGAATGAATCCATTTGGACACATGGTTCAGGGGATCCTAGCCACACTTATTGTTTTATGCTTTGTAGAGGTGATTGTGCTTATAAAGGTTGTCACTCCTGCTCTAGAACACCTCATTCATACCCCCTTTGACCTCATTTTGTTGTATCATTCCTCCCTCTTGGTTATCTTGGTCATGAAGAGCAAATCATCCACCATCAAAGCAAGCTTCTAGAGGCTGTACCAACCTAAGAAGGAGGGCGTTGAGGGCAAAAGACACATGATGGGGTTAGATGGGGCATGACGTCCTCCTTCCAAGCTCAACTTTTCATCATGTTGAATCATTTCATCATTATTTATTATTATTTTATGTTTTACGAGGTTTTAGTCTCCGGATTGTGGGTGACAAATTCTAAAAAATCATTAAAAGCCATTCTAAAGACAAATTATGTAGGCCTGCTTAAGGAAGGATTAAGTGAGCTTCTTTTCTTTTAAATAAGGCATCTCCACCTCATTTGTAATCAAGATCATGGGATCAAACATGACTGCATTTTTATTTCTTCTTGTGTACATGAGAGCTTTTGAGTGGTGCACACCTCCTTTCTTGGCTAATTCTAGGGTTTTCAAGGATCAAAGTCGATGTGTGAGGCTTCTTTACTATCTTTCAACGCTATCCTAAGGTGAAGGGACTTTTGAGGCGCTATTCTCTTCTCCTCTTCTTCTCATTCATGGTAAGATCTCTAAGTCTTTTGTCTTGCACTGTCGAAGGTATTCAAGGTAGGAGTAATTTAGGGTTTTATGCATAACAGTCCAGTCTTGTCAGTGAGACATCTCTTTTGAAGGGTCTCTCTTGTTTGGGTCTTGGCATCTTTCTTTGCCCTAACTAGGTGAAACGCTAACACAACCTAGGGTCTCTTAGCCTTTCCCTAGTTCTTTCAAGTATTGAATTACCAATTCTTAGGAGAAACGTTGACCTTGATTTCTCGGTGCCCAAAAGGAATAAGACCTAGGTCTAATTCCCTCATCTTCACCAAATTTCTTTTTACATAATTTCTTGTTGTATAATGTACTATATTGAAAAAATACCAAAAAAAGAAAAAAACCCTAAAAATCAAATACTTTTGAAAAATTCAAAAATATTTATTTTTTGCCTTTGTACTTGTTTTATATGCAAAATTCCAGAATATCTATAGCTGTTATAGATTTTTGAGCGCTTTACATTATGTAAAAATCCAAAGAAAACAAAAAATTCCCATAAAAATCTGCTTTGAAGCTCAAAAAAGCAATGTTCCCCCAAGTTTTCAGGACACGGGAGCGGGGAAACGCATGTTGGGGATGTGTGGAGACCACCCCCAAATTCTAGGGAAATTCAGTGGGGACAAGGGAACGTCGAGGTCATAAAAATTATAAAAAATATAATAATATTATAAATCTCGGCAATAACAATTCATCCTATATAAATATAGTTTAAGTTGCTCCCTATAAATACAGTATAATTCTTCAATGATTCAACACACTTCAACATTGTTAAATCCATGGCATAGATGTTGTAATGAGGAAGTGTGACCAGAGGACCCTATTTCTTCATGATTCCAGAGGGCATCGCATTATTTGAGTACTTCAAGTCCAACATACAATTATGGAAGAGTGAACTATTAATCCTATATTGGGATCATATTCATCAATAGCACCCTATTCTTGCCTCCTCTAGGTTTTTAGCCCTTGCTTCTACCTTGAATCTCGAAGTTGATCCTCAAAGGACATTACTCAACACCCTATAATTTTGATGAAACTTCCTAAACCAAGCATAAAATAAGGTAGAATCAGAAAAAAAATGCTTAATAAGTGATTTTGCTTGACGAAAGGGTACATTTTGATTAAGGTCATGATAGAAGAGTTTAACAATCAACACCGCCAACATCAATGTACATAGAGAGGTTGATGTGCTTGATTAAATGACAATCCCTTAACCTCATACATGATAAAATCTAGTGGAAATGTTGCAATCCTAAAATCCTGAAAACTGTTAAGTCTGTTGAATTTTGATTGGGATCTAAAATTCTACTTTTTTCATATGAACTTAAATGAGGTTGGAACCACTCTTAAATCAAATTTCGAGAAGTTTCATTTTTGACCTAATTTCATTGCTGCAGAAATTAGGGTTTCAAGTTTTTTGTTGATCAGGCCACTGTTTTGGCTCGACCTCACCTTTCCTCAACTCGCCTTGATAGAGCACATCTATTTGTGAGGTTAGTTTCTTTAAATTCAAAAGTTCATTTTTGACTGAACTCTTGCTATGTTTTTTACCTCAGATCTGCAGACAAGATGATTGGAATGAAGATTGAAGATTGTCTTGATGGGGCTACCAACTTCATAGCCTAGAGTTCTTCTCATCCTGGAAGAAAATGATCTCTTGAGGTTTGTCAATAAAAAGGTTCAAGAACTAGAAGTTCAAGAAGAAAGTCCCAATGGAGGAAGAGTGATGCTAAAGCAAGAAGGATTTTAGTGGACTCAATCAAGGATCACTTGGTTCCGCAAGTCTCAGAAAAGAAGACTGCTAGAAAGATGTTCAATACTCTGAAGAAGTTATGTGAACATAGTAGTATAAATGTGACTCACACATTGAGGAACCAACTATCAAACATGAAGATGATCAAGTCCGAATCAATTGCCTCATACTTCACGAGGATCACCGAACTTCAGAACAAGCTAAGGACCAGTGGAGATCACATTAAAGATAAGGAGCTTGTCATGACCACTCTAAATGGTCTTCCACCATCTTGGGAGTTTTTCATCCAAACCATAAGTGGTTGAACCAAGCTACCCAAATTTGACAAGTTATGGGCAGATTGCGATCGCCTCATATTTCATGAGGATCACCAAACTTTGGGACAAGCTAATTACTAGTGAAGATCACATTGAAGCTAAGGAACTTGTCATGACTACTCTAAATGGTCTTCCACCATCTTGGGAGTTTTTCATCCAAACCATAAGTGGTCGAACCAAGCTGCCCAAATTTGATAAGTTATGGGAAAATTGCACTCCGAAAGAGACAAGGATTGCATCAAGGCAAAGACTCCATGGTCCTCAAGTTGAGGAGAATCAAGCCTTCATTACTCATGGCAAGAAAGGCAAGGGAAAAGGAAGAAAGATTCACAACCATAAGCACCAATCTATGAGACCAAGTTCTTCTCCAGATCGGAGGGAAAAGAAGAGGGATTTATAACACATACATTGCCATAAGTGCAAGAAATATGGTTACTATGCAAACAAGTGTTTGAGTGCAAACAAGAGGAAGCATGAGGTCTCAACTGTTGATGTTGATGAAGGAAGTCCTCATAAGAAGTCAAGGAATGATGATTGTTTGGAGTTCTTCTTCTAGTACTCTCCATCTTGAAGAGATGATATGAAGATCCAAACTGTGATGATCTTCCAGCAAGCATATGAAGATCAACGGACTCTGGCAGTGGAAGCCCATCAACAAAACAATAAAAGATAAGTATTTGATTTTACATGCTCTAGTAGATTAGATCTGGTTACCTCGAATATGTTTTACGTAGATCTACATTCCTAGATTCTGGAAGTTATTGAGCATGTGATACAGTTCCCTTATTGATGAACAATAGGCTTATGTAGTATTTGCTATGTACATAATTGTTTAAATAGCCTGTCATGCTGCACAACAATCCATGAATCCATCTAGGATGACACCTCCTTTATAACATACTTAGAGTAGTACACACTCTTGATGGTATGCTATAATGGAGATTGTAAGCATCCAAATAATGATCGTATGTGTGTTGTGTTGAAGCAGTGACTAAAAGATGCCTACATTCTTGGATAAATTATTGTTGATACATTGATTATGCAATGTTGCTAACCATCTGATGAGATTTAACTTGTAGGGAATGTTATGATCTACAAGGACAAGTGATCCCATTGATATACGGATGGATTGGAAGCGGAAATCCTCTAGAAGCATGACTCATAGACCAATCTTTGAGAGATAGAGGGAGTTATCCCTCAAAGATGAGGATCCTGGCCTATTGAATATGTTAGATACTTGATGAATTCTTCCTAAGTCAAGGAAGAACAAATTTAAGATCCTGAGTAGATTGAGCATGATGATGGTGACTACACTGATGACACTGTTGTCTTGATTCAAACAAGACAGTGGAAGTATCCTTGATGAACCTGGTCATCACTAGGATGGATACTTACTTTCTATCTTTGACTGTCTAGTCTACATTCATGTGCTTAAGGATAAAAGGACGAAGCTAGAACCTTCAGGCAAGAAGGGAACATTCGTGGGATACAACGAGTCTTCAAAGGCTTACAGAATATACATCCCAGGATCGAGGTAGATCGAACTCAGTAGGGATGTGACCTCTGAAGAAGAGATGGCTATCCGAAAAGGAAGAGGATATGATATGGAGATCAATGATGATGAAGAGATGAGATCATCTCCCCCTCCAGTAGTTAAGAGGGAGTTTGAAGAAAAGAATGAACTGATCGATTTCGTTGATCTAGTTGAGCCAGTTGATGCTCCCACAGATATGGCAGTAAACTGAAAAAGGCCTAGATGGGCACAACAGACATTGCAGGATGCAGAGGGGCACGAAGCTCCACATGACACTTGTCGAGAAAGCAAAATACCTCATAGCTTCTCGAGTCATGTAGCATTGTGAGTCACATCATTGACTCAGAACCTACCACATATGAAGAAGCATCTAGACACCAAGTTTGGAAGGATGCCATGACGGAGGAATTCCAGTCCATCATGAAGAATGACGTATGGGAGGCTGTACCGAGACCTGAGGGGAAGTTAGTAGTGACTTCCAAATGGCTTTTCAAGATTAAACACAGAGCATATGGTAGTGTGAAAAAACACAAGGACAGATTTGTTGCGAGAGGATTCTCTTAGAAAGAGGGAATTGACTATGATGAAACATTTGCTCTGGTGGCTCGATATACTTCCATCAGAACCATCATTGCTATTGCTTCAGCTATGGGATGGAAGCTGCATCAGATGGATGTAGAGACTGCCTTCCTCAATGGTATTATTGAGGAAGAAGTTTACATTGAACAACCAGAAGGGCTTATTGTCCATGGGAAAGAGTCTTATGTATGTAAACTGAAAAAGACATTATATGGACTCAAGCAAGCACCTCGTGTTTGGTATGGATGGATACACAGATACTTGGTAAACTTGGGATTCACCAGGAGTGATGTGGATCCCAATCTTTACTACAAGATTATGGATAATGAGCCATTGATTTTGGTTCTATATGTGGATGACTTGTTTCTCACAAGGAATGAGAAACTTATTGAATGGTGTAAGAAGAAGCTTGCCTCTGAGTTTGAAATGAAGGACCTTGGATTGATGCATTACTTCTTGGGACTAGAAGTATGGTAGTGGTAGAAGGAAATTTTCCTAAGTCAAGGAAAATACACCATTGATATTTTGAAGAGATTCGGGATGTTGGACTGCGAGTCCATGGCTACTTCGATCGATGCAAATCTAAAGAAGCTGAGGGAATCTGCTTCAGATTCTGATTTGATTGATCCCACCATGTATCGCCAGTTGATTGGATCTTTGATGTATCTGACGAACACCAGACCAGATATATGTTCTGCTGTGAACACTCTTAGCCAGTTTATGAGTGATCCAAGGTAGATTCAATGTGTTACTGCAAAACATGTTCTCAGATACTTACGTGGCACTGTGGGGTATGGACTAAGATATTCTTCAAGATGCGATAAGACATTGCAAGGATTTTCTGATTCATATTGGGTCGGATGTGCTACAGACAGGAAGAGTACTTTTGTATGTTACTTCAGTTTGGGTTCTGCAGTAATTTCTGGGTGTAGCAAGAAGTAGACATCGGTAACACTTAGCACTGCAGAGGCCGAGTATATGGCTGCTAGTACAACAACCCAAGAAACAGTATGGCTTCGAAAACTCCTTGCAGGATTGTTTGGTTAGATTCCAGGACCAACTGTGATAATCAAAGTTGTATACAGATGTTAGTGAATGCCGTATTTCACGATAAGACAAAGCATATAGAGATTCGATATCACTACATTCGTGATATGGTGTAGAAAGGTGCGGTCGAGTTATAACATGTTTTGATAGATTACCAGACTGCAAATATTCTTACCAAGCCTTTTCTAAGAGAAAGTTTGATTACTTTCGCAGAAGACTTGGTGTAGAAGAAAATGCATTCCTCGTGGAGAGGGAATGTTGAGACAAACATCTACATTGTTTTCACACTAGTGCCTCTACTCGTTCCAGATCTCAGCTTGGTATGGGAGAAATCCCATTGACATTATGAGACAGGCAGGTAGCAGATGATCGCGTACACTGGTGACCTGTACTCGTTCTGGTTCTCAGCCTGGTATGGGAGAAATCCCATTGGCAGTAGAGACAAACAGGTAGTAGATGGTCTTGTACATTGGTGGCCTCTGCTTGCCTTGGTTCTCAGCCTGGTATGGGAAAAATCCCATCGGCATATTGAGATGGGAAGAAAGTAGACGGTCGTGTGCATTTGTGACCACTACTCGTTTTGGTTCTCGTCCCGGTGTAGGAGAAATCCCATCGATAGTAGAGACAAACAGGTAGTAGATGGTCGTGTACATTGGTGACCGCTATTTGCCTTGGTTCTCATCCTGGTGTGGGAGAAATCCCATTGGCACTTGAGAGGAACATGTAGTATGTTATATATATATATAGCATTATAATAATAATATAACAATTAATATTAATATTATTAATATTAAAACTATTAATAATCAATTAAAAGTTGAGAGTCATGTTTTTACGTGGAAAGGTACAAATGGGCTTATAAAAGTCTAAACATTAAAAATGTAATATCATATCTCTTATCAATTATATATTTTATATTCATGGATTACTCTAATCTGGCTTATTTGTGCTGGTTATTTCATTAAAGAAATAATTTTATCATTTTCAGTGGTATTAGAGCCAATTCTGATCCTGCGTTTGGAAAAAAAATCAGACCTTGTTTGAAATAGGCTCTTGGCCACGCCCACGCTATCTCCTGCGACCACTGTGGCTATCCAACACGTGGCTCTCCACTACATATGCCAACAACCAACCCCAATCACCTGCTCCACGCTCCTCCACTGTCTCTCCTCCCTACATGCTTTCCCTCCTACTTCATCTTTCTCATTGGTGCCACTCTTCCCCTCGTCAGCCTACGCGCTCTCTGCGGCTGTCCTCCCTGCTCCTTAACTCTGCCATGCTTCCACTCCCTCCCGTGTCCTCCTCCCGTGCCCCGACCCCTCTTTCTTGTGCTCTCCCCCTGCACACACCAACCCGTGCTCTTTCCTTCCCTTGTGTTGGTCTCCACCTTCGCACCTCCTCCACCAACAATCCCTTCTTCCGCTAATAAAGCGCCCTCCCGCCCACGCCAATCTCCATCCCTCCTCACACTTTCCCCTATGTTGTCCCTCCCTGCGTTGCTCCTCCCGCTTGCCTTCATGCCTTACTTCCTCATTCCCAGCTCTATCTCCTCTCCCCTGCATCTGCTCTCGCCTGCAAATCAACGCCCTTCCACTTGCGCGCCTACTCCTCCCACTACTCTCCTCCGCCTTCCTCCTCTTCCACCCGCTCGCTTTGCTCACCCACGCCTGTTTTTTTTCTCCTACGCCATTCCCTCCTCTCCTTCGCTCTGCCTCCCTATTTCCCACGGAACATCAGATCCGCTTGCTGGCCAAAACAATTTAAAAAAAAAATAAAAAATTTAATAATATATTATTATTATTATTAAAAAACTATATATTAAACTATATATATGGTTTATGAAAAACGTTAATTGTAATAATATTATTAAATAATCAATTAATAATTATTATTATTAGGAAAGAAAAGTTTTTTTTTAATGGAGTCTCATGGCGAAAAACAAAGAAGATTTCCAAGCAATTTAAAAACTTATGTCTCAGTGTTATTACAAATAAAATGAACAATTAGAGGGGAAGACATTATTATTTCTATTGCTCTTGACGAATGCAATAATTATATAAGTGATGAATTTGCTAATGAGTTAGATATTTCAGAGTCAAATATAGGTGAAAGGTTAGACTTTTGGAATAACAAAGAATATGCAATAAGCGATTTACAATAGCACATTGGAGATTATACTGGCGTCTCGTAATTTATAGTTAAATCTTTGTGGAGTAGTGATGGTGCCCTAGTTTTGGGATTACCGTGGCTAGAAACATCAGGGACTTTTATCTTAAATGTAGAAAATAAGTTTATGACATTTCCTTACAAAAAGAAGAAAATCACATTGCAGGACATTAACATGAAGTCAGAATCAGAAGTTGCGTTATCTGAAGACTTTAGAGAAATATCAAAGGTGATGTCGCAGGGAAATGAGAAATCAATACAGACGATACACAAGGATTTCGACAAGGTTGTTGCAGGTTAAGAAGAAGAGATCATAATCAGAATTTACTTCTGCAAATCAAGAAGGCACAGGATGAAGTTCAAAGCAATCAAAAGTTAGAAGAGAAGATTCAAGCCCTCCAACAAAAATTACTGGGAAAGGACGAAGAAAATTCCGCCATGAAGAAGGTTAATCAAGAACTAGATAAGATAAGATGAGATAATTTTATTAATGTCCAACTAATGACCACAAAGGAGGTCAACGAGACTGTTGGTTACAATGATGTCCGTACAGAGCGGGAGGACCAAACGGTTTAAAAGGAAACTAAAAAGAAATACAATGCGAATGGTAAGAGTGAGCAAAGCGAGCTGTGCGGAAGTATGATAGAGTTTCGGTCGCAGCCACAAATCCAAAGCCTTGCCATGGGACAGAGGTGTTCTAGTGAAGAAGATCTCGGAGTGAATAGGACCAAGATGGTCTAGTACTCCTCACATCCAAATATCCTCTGATCTCGTAGTATATGGGGCATCTGAAGAGAAAGTGCATCTCGGTTTCCATTTCCTGTAGATGACATACTTGGTAGATCTTGTCAGGTCTATCAATCTGGTGATCCGTCTCTACCCGAATTTTATGGGATCCTACTCTAAACCGCCCGAGAGGGATACAAAGAGCATGCATTTAGTGACAGAACGTGTACTGGGGTTGGACAATCAGCCCGTCTTTTATTTCCAGGAAGTGCTCAGCATAAAAGCCTAAAGGCCATCTTTGGGCGCAACCCTCTCGAAGGATTGACCTAGGTAACTTGGATAAACTGCCTGTAAATATCCTCCTTGATAATCTTGTTTAACTTCTGTCGGGTAGGTAGGAGATGGACGGGAGCATCTAGAGAATACAGGAACTGAGGAAGACGATTTGTTTGAATGCCTACTGATTCGAGAAGGTTTGAGACCCCTGTGAACCAACATTTGGCTCTACCCGAGTGAGTAGCACGAGCAATAGCCTCAGAAGAGCAGTATGCCAAGTACGAATACCTGTCCCAACCCTTTATGGAGTCTGCAAATCCCTGAACACGATACAAAAAGGAAACCAGACTGAAGGTCGTCTCAAGGCGCAAGGGTTGAGCCCAAACTCGGTTAGGATGATGTGCTGTGGTGTTGTCTGCTTGCATCTGATGATGGGGTGAAGAAGAAAGATCTGGACAAACAGTCGCAAGACGAAATGTTTGAGAAGATTCAGAATAATAATAATCTATTAGAGAACAAATTAGTTCAAATCCAGAAGGAAGCATCGAGACTATCCAGAAAACTAATTCCAGTTAAGGAAGAAGAAACGAATAAAAATTCGATTCCCATCATAGTTCAAAAGGAAGTCAATCTAGTAGAAAACAAGTAACAAGAACTCCTTACCGACACCCCAACTACAAAAAACATTTTGACCCAATGACAAGGTCAAAATGAACATAAACAAAGGAGTTATAAATTCAGAAGTGAAAGAACACAAAATCTACAACCTAAGCAGAAAACAGGAAGATTTATCTGACAAGACGATCAACAATCACCTTCGATGAAAATAGATCTTGGATGGACCACATCATATGACATAGACAATGCAACATTTTTTCCTTGGAATTCTTAACTTGTATCGTCTCATTTCGTCAAGTGTCGCAAGTAGTAAAATAAAGGATCGAGAGATGACATTACAACCAAGAAATTAGATGTAAGCCTTGTCTTCAAGAAAGCTTTGAGAACAAAGCTTCCCTTAAGGGGAAGGCAATGTAATGAACAAAAATATATATAATAATTAAATATTAATAAACATTAATAATTAAATAAACTAATACTTAATGAAGAGGCACCTTGATGAAAGGTTATGCCTTTTTATGAAAGGGCACCCAGTATGGGTATTTATACATATTACAAAGATCATTTTGATTGTAATATCATCACTTTTTAATTATTCATTTATATATTTATCCATTTATGGAGTTTCAATCCTATTTACATTGGATTTTCCTATTTGTTTCAAAGTAGATGGTCGTGTAAAGCATGTCTTGGTTCTTGGGTAGAGACAGACTCGTAGCAGATGAGATGTTGATCGCTGTACTCTCCAATGGATTGTGTGGAGTTGTAGAGCTGCTAGATCTACCGATGGACTGAGTGGATCAGATACATGATGCCACCTCTCGACGGACTGAGACTGTGTTGACAACCTTCAATATGTATAGAGATGATCAAGGCAGATGAAATGTACAGAAGAGACCCAGATGTTCGTGATGCTGATGATGACCATATTTGAAGAATACTTCCTTGTTGAGAGGGAGTGTTGGAATTTGTGCAACTTCAGAAGTTATTCTTATTGTACTTGTATTGTATTTCGTTGTACCTCCTACGGGAGATTATACTGATGTAATTACTCATGTAAACCCTAGAAAGAATCAATGTAAACCCTGGGGAAGATTAAGTAAATAAAAGATTAAAATAATGTTATTTTTGTATTTCCCCAAGGTAGGTTGCCCCTGTTAGGGTAAAAGTCAGTTTTTGTAATGTGTATAAATAGAAGGCAAGTGCTCCTCATTTAGTCACTCATTTTGACAAGCAAGTTTGCTCTCTCTCCTGGAGAAGTTCGCAGTATCAGCCAGAAGGAGGTTTTCTAGGGTTTTATTAGAGAGACCTCTCTCTCTCTCTTTCTTCTTCTTTGCTCTTAGAAGCTATCATCTCTATATGAAGGTTTGTTGGGTTTTTCCCGTTTGGGTTTCCCAGGATAAATCCTTGTGTTCTTAGTTTTTGTGCTTTGTCTTTCAAGTTTCTTCTAGAGATCCTATTGTTTATTTGCAATTAAGTTATACTGCTATAATCTTGTAAAAACTAACACAATTAAAACTAGTTATCCTTTGTTGTTGATGATTATAGCTCAGACAAGTGCTTCTGCATAGGCTAGGTGTCAGGCATGCAACATTTGTCCATTACCTCTCTAGGTACTTGCTCAATTAATTGAGCAAGTGACTTTTATATTTTGTTCCTAAGTCAACTTAGGAAAAACACATTAATTAATTGAATGTTGGCTAATGACTAAGGCTTACTAATGTAAAAAGTTAAGTGAACTTTAGCTAAGAGTCATGACCGTTGATCTTAAGTGAGGCTCAAGAATCAAGATCCAATCTTAGCCAACCATCACTTTGGAGATTGAGGGTTAGGGTTTTGGTCATTGAAATGCCATAAAAGAAAACCTAAGGAGAGGAGAAATACACACAACATGAGATCATTTTTAGAGAGATTTTTTGAAGAGAAGAGGGAGAGGCTTTGTGGATGAACAGAAAGAGAGAGAAGAGGTTTTGCAGCAAGGGAAGAGAGGCTGATTTGAGAGAAGGGGCCGATCCAGTTGAGAGAGAGAGAGAGAGAGAAGCCAATCCAATTGTCGATCCAGTTGAACTGAGCAAACGGGCAGATCCGTATAGCTGAGAGAGTGATTCGTACAACTAACGCAAGGTGACACAGGGCTAATTTTAGGGGTCGATTTGTTGAGGTGATTTCTCCTTCAGTGGGCCGCCAGTGAGGCCGATTTTCCTGTGGGGCTGAGTTATAGATTCCATGATTGTAAATTTCTGAATTTCTATGTGAGCCAAGGATAATATAAGAAACTCAATAATACTGTTTTTTTGCCATTGGGTTTTCTAGGGTAATTACTTGTGTCAAATGTGATTGATTTTCTGTTTTGTTCTGCTGTAATTATTGGTTAAAATATCCGTTTATAATTTCAGCAGTAAGCTACAACAATAATTTATTTCAGGGTATAACAATTATTGAGAGCAGAAATCAGATCTGGTATTGAGAAAGTAACATTCTGTTCTTTGTAATTTATATTTTCTCAAACAACTTACTTCCCTTTGTTAAAAGTGACTTCTTTAAGCCCACAGAGGTTAGAGCAATTGGTAATGAGTAATTTGTAAATTTCCTTTAATATTCAAACTAGGGCTAACAATGCATGCAAAATCTCTACTGATAACCACACATGAATATCTTTTACAGTATGCAATGGAATATAAAACGGAGAAATAAATCACAACATCACATTACAATATTACACGATTATTTTGGGTATGGAAACCCCCGGAAAAACTCAAGATGAAAAAACCGGTGCAACAATCAGATATAGATTTTATTATGAGAAAATATGGAGCGTTTACAATACTGCAAATTCACCCAAACCTGGCGAATGCAGTTACACGACAGAATCACTAGGCAAAACTCCAACTAAACCTCAGCACCGTCTTGCATGAGTGTACGACCCAGCTGTACGAAGCTTGGGATCTTGCTGCTCGCTCCTTCGTCTTCTCGGTTAAATCCTCTGTCTGACTTTCTCTCCTTGTCTGTATTCTGTCTTTGTCGAAATACAAGTCTATGTGTCCTCTCCACCAATTGATCTCTCTTTAATAACTTTCGGTAAAGCGAAAACCCTAATTTCACTTTCACTTTAATTAGTGTTTCACTAAAGTTTAATTTAGATCACTTTAATTTATTTTTTCAAAGTAAACTCATGAAATGTAAATTAAATACAATTGGTTTCCTAATTTAAGTCTTTTGCATGCAAGAACACATGCATGCAGGAAGACCTTCCTTGTTGCTGTTGTTGAATTTTTAGCATTAGCGTAAACTTTAAAATTTGCAGATCTACTTAAACAATTCAATAGTATAGTAAAAACACATTCATCACATCAGCACACATGGACACAAGATTTTTCACTGGGGAAACCTTCAAAGGACAAAAACCCCAAAAGCATTAATAGCTCATCTCGTAAATGAGATGACTAAGAAAATTCTTCAAAAAGTTCCTCAAATCCGGATATGGATTTTTACCCACACTAACAGTAAAAAATTATTAGTAAAAACAGACAATTTTTTTAAACCAAAAATTCCAGAAATACAAAATTTTTCCAAATTAGGGCTTTATCAGAAAAAATAAAATTTTCTCTTTCCTGTCAGCAAAAAATCAGACTGCCTGACACAATCTCAGATTGCTCGAATTTACCCTTCTGTCTGCTGCTCGAAAAAAGTTCTAGGCTACCCGAGTGTTTCTCTCTCCTACCCCCTGCCCGAATTCTTTATCTCTGCTGCCTGATCTTCTTATCTGTTCTGCCCGTGTCTTTCTTACTGTTGCCTGGATCTACTGGGGTGGCTACGCAGTTTGCTGTAGGTTGGGTCGAGGTTTTATAGCCTGCCCTATGTCTCTCGAGGCCTGCCTTTTAGCAGCTCGTGGACTGCACCGTCATCCTGGGCTTGTTATCTAGCAGCTTGTGGCCACGACAACCCTGCAAAGGTATGCTCTAGGCTGCATGAGGGTTGGTTGTGGGCCAAACCCTCACGGGTATGCTTGTAGTAGGCTGCCCGTGGGTGCCGCTAGGGTAGTGCCCTAAAGTGGCTTGCCCAAAAAAAAAACAGTTAGCCCGTGAGAAAGGGATGGGGGCTGCCCGCATTTTTCTTTGCTGCTCAGAGAGAGAAAACAAATAGTCGTGAGGAGAGAGAGGTGGCTGCCCGGATAATAAGAAGAGTTGCCCGAAAATTCTGAGATAAGCAAAGTTGATGAAAACCCTAGCCGAGGGTTTGCTGAGGATGCCCTAGGCTGAGGCAAAAATCTTCTGTAACAAAATAGCAGCTTCACATGTGAGATCAAAACTTGTGTGTATAATGAGAAGACTTGATCTTCTTTTATAGCCTTCATTCACCTGTAAGTGGACAAGATTAGGAAAGATAAAAATAATAATATTTTTAATCTTTTTCTAATTTCACTTTCACTTTTACCAAAAGGGTCTTTTTATTTTTTCCTTTGACTTTTATAAAAAGTCCTTATTTATTTTGACTTTCACTTGTGGTCAAAAAAATCTTTATTTATTTTGACTTTTGTCTTTGGCCTTTTTCCAAGTGCCCCGGTGGTCCTTTTTGATTTCAAAAGTACATCATCATAAACCAAGAGAGTTATTAATGCTTTTATCTCACACACTGTGTGACACCGAGATCTGGTACTAGGGTAACTTGACCAAGGGTAGCTAATCCTTGGAGAAGCACACCAAGCCATAGATCAGGGGTCAGAGTGCCACACATGCCCAGACCTAGTCTAGCGCTTATAATGTCTTCATTATCCCAAATAATGGCTACTCAGAACTAAGCTGAGTCTACCAGTCCTAGACTGGTCTACATCGTGCTCCCGGACCATATGTCTACTCAACACAAGGTTGAGTCTACCCAGGGCAGAGCTGGGTCTATATCATGGTCCCAGACCAGATATCTACCGTTCAACAGAATGATCACTCAACACTGGGTTGACTCTTCACCATGGTCTCGGACCAAGTGGTCCCATTCTCCTAAGAGAAGGGCTCTCGATGCTGCTCAGAAAAATCAACACTCCCTCTTAAGTGAGAGAGGCATTCTCTGGCATACCAAGCTTGTCACGAAAGTACATGAACTTTGATGCTGTCAGAGGCTTGGTCAAGATAGCTGCAATCTGTTCATCTGTACGAATGTACTGCAACTTCAGAGCATCTCTCTGCACTAGGTATCTGATGAAATGATACCTCATTTCAATGTGTTTCGATTTGTCTGTCATGAAACACTGGATTCTCTGAAAGCTTTATGCAACTTTGATTATTGCAATGGATGATCGTTGAGTCAAGCTTTCCCTCGAACAGATCAGATAACAACTTTTTGAGCCAAACTGCTTCCTTGCAGGCATCGCTTGCAGCAATATACTCTACCTTAGCTATACTCTGAGCAATGGAACCCTGCTTCCTGCTGGACCAAGAGATCATTGTTGATCCTATACTGATGCAATAACCAGAGGTACTTTTCCGGCCGACTGCACTGCCAGCCTAATCTGAATCTGAATATCCAGATAACAATACTCCACTACTGGAAGTATACTTGAGCCCATAAGTGATAGTACCTCGCACATACCTGAGTACATGTTTAGCAGCTACCAAGTGTATGTGCTTTGGATCTGACATGAACTGACTCAGTGCATTCACTGTGTAGCAGATGTCGGGTCTCGTATGCACGAGATACATCAGGGAACCAATGAGTTGTCTGTATATAGTAGAGTCCACACTTTGTGAACTAGAGGCTGAATCCCGCAACTTTGTCAAGTTGGTAGTCATTGGTACGCTCATGGACTTGCAGTCCTGGATCCCAAATCTCTGCAAGATATCTACTGCATACTTTCCTTGCGTTAGGAAGATCTCACTTGGCTTTTCCCGGACTTCTAAGCCAAGGAAGCAATGCATCAAACCGAGATCTTTCATCTCGAATTTAGAGGTAAGCTCCCTCTTACACTGATCTATCAACTATTCATCACCTGTAAGAAACAAGTCATCTACATATAGAACAAGTATCAAGACATGATTATGAACAACTTTAAAGTATAAGTTAGAATCAGCCGTACTTTTGGAAAACCCCAAACTATGAAGAAATCCATCCATCCTGGCATACCAAACTTTCGGAGCCTGTTTCAGTCCATACAAGGCTTTCTTCAGTTTACATACATGAGTCTTCTTCCCATGTGTAACAAAGCCTTCAGGTTGTTCAATATAAACTTCTTCCTCAACCTTACCATTGAGAAAGGCTGTCTTTACATCCATCTGATGTAACTTCCATCCGAAAACTGCAGCAAGTGAAATGATGGTTTTGATGGTAGTGTACCTGGCAACAGGTGCAAATGTCTTGTCGTAGTCAATGCCTTCTTTCTGAGTGAAGCCACGAGCTACGAATCTAGCTTTATACTTCTCCACACTGCCATCTGCAGCATGCTTGATCTTATAAAGCCATCTGGAAGTCACCACTGACGTCCCTGTAGGTCTGGGAACAACTTCCTAAACATCATTCGTCATGATTGACTTATACTCTTTAATCATGGCATCAACCCATACCTGTTTACTTGCTGCATCTTCGTATGTTGAAGGTTCTGAATTGATAAGCTAACTCATAAGACCGGAGTACTTCTGTGGTCTTATGCTTTCTTTGAAAGTCCCTGGAGGAGCTTTGTGCTTCTCGGCTTCTTGTACCGTCTCTCGGTACCAAGCAGGTCTTCTTTTGGAAGGAGGAACTTCAAGTAGTTCTTCTAGTGGACTTTCAATGCTCTCAGGAACATCTAGAATTTGATCATCAAATTCCTCATCCTCCCTCTGAATTTCTGAATTTGGAAACTCAAGTGGAGCAACTGTATCTTTCGATGAAAGCTCTAGTGTTTTACGAAACACCGCTTCCTCATGGAAGATCACATCTCTGCTGAGCTCAATGGGCCTTTGTCCAGGTACATATACTCGATAAGCCTTCGAGCAATCATTGTACCCAACAAAGATACCTTTCTTACCAGAGGGCTCTAGCTTAGCCCTCTTTTCTTTTGGCACATGAACATACACAGGAGTACTGAATATCCTCTTGTGATCAACTGTAGGTTTCTTGTTGGTGAAGACTTCTTTAGGAGTCTTCTCACCCAAGATAGCATGTGGGCTTCTGTTCTGAATGTATACTGCAGTTCCAGTAGCTTCAGCCCATAAAGACAAAGGAAGATCTAGATCAGTGATCATGGCTTTAGCGTCCTCACAGATCGTTCTATTCTTCCTTTTTGCAACCCTATTCTGTCGGGGGTTGTAAGGCATTGTCATCTCTTTCTTGATTCCTGCTTCTTGACAAAAATTATCAAACTCATTAGATTCATACTCACCTCCGTTATCTGATCTCAAGATACGGATGTGTCTGCCAGTCTAATTTTCAATCGGTGTCTTGAACTCTTTGAACTTGTCAAAGGTTTCACTCTTGGCCTTAAGGAAGTAAATCCAAGACTTCCGAGAGTAGTAATCAATACACAAGACATAATATAAACACCCACTCAAGGAGGGTGAAGACATGGGCCCACAAATGTCAGAATGAATCAAATCCAAAATGCCTTTAGATCTACTCTTGCTTATGGGAAAGGATTTCTTAGTGTTCTTACCTAGAGCACATCCTTTATAGATTCCTTCATGTTTTGGAGAAACTTCTGGCATACCCGTGACCATCTTCTGCAATCTTGGGAGAGCTTGTAGTGAAGGTGTCCAAACCTTCTATGCCAAAGTTCACAAGGATCAACTGAGTGATGTACCAAAGCATGAGTGGAGACTTTGGAGGCCTTGTAAAGGTCTCCCTCTCGAACCCCAATCTGTACTGCAGAGTTTAGATCTGTGTCTTTTGTCCATAAAAAGACCCTTTTGTCCATAAAGAGGACTTTGTGGACCTTGTCTTCTAAACCAACAACAGATAAAATATTTTTCTTTAAACCAGAAACATAAAGAATATCATCAACATGAAGAACCGTACCTGAGTCAAGTTGAAATGAAGTTGAGCCAACTCCTTCAATCTTGTAAGTGGAGTCATCTCCAAGTTGTACTTGAGTGGTGAACTTTCTCTTTTTGTAACTGGTGAGGGTACCACGGTTACCTGTCATGTGCCTGGAGGCACCACTGCCCACCAACCAAGAAGTGGAGCAAGCTGAGAAAGAATCAGTTAGAGCAAAAATCAAATAGTACTCTCTTCTAGGCTCATCAGTTTTATTAGCCTTGGTTTTCTTCTTCTTCTTTGGTTCTTCATCTTCTTCTTCCTCTGCTTTCGCAGTAGATGCTTGAAACCTTCTCTTGGGTTTCTTCTTGTTTTGCCTGCAGTCTCTAGCATAATGTCCAAACTTGTGACAAGTATAACATTCAATCTTAGACATGTCAAAAAACTTACCCTGAGGTTTCTTCCCTTTCTTTTGTTGAGGAAAAGTTTTCTTGAACCTTTTGGTATTTGCTGCAAGTGCAAGGTTATCCTGCTTGATTACCTTGTCAGTGTTCCTTGCTTCTTCTTGTATGCAATCATGCCAAAGCCTTTCAAAGTTTGGTTGCTTTTCTCTTCCACAGACGGATGCCATGAAGGTTTCCCAAGAGCTTGGGAGACCATCAACCACTGTTTGTACAAGATCATCATCATCAACAGTAACACCAATAGCAAGGAGTTGATCTCTTACTTGTTTGATATTGGTGAAGAAGGAACCAACACTTTCATCTTTGTTCAACTTCAAAGTTCGTAGCCTCTTGACTGGGAGCCTTCTTTTCATAGAGGTTTACCAACGTATCATAGCATTCTTTAGCACTCTTCAAGGATGTGATGTTAAGCATCAATCCTTTTCTGATAGAATCATAGATAACTCTTCTAGCCTTACCTTGTTTCCTTTTGTAGGAAATCCTACCAACATTTGTAGTTGGCTCTTCTGTGACATTAAGAACAATGTCATCCAAGTCATTCTCATCTAGAATGGCTGTCAACCTGGCCTTCCAGGAATTGAAGTTTGCTGAACCATAGAGCTTTTCTTCTGGTTTGAAACCATTGATAGCCATCTTTGTCACTTGCCCAAAAATGTTAGATCTGCAAATCTTATTCCAAGATCTAGTGAAAAACAACAATAGTGTCCCTTTATTGTGTTTTCACATGCTAAGCTCTGATACCATGTTGAATTTTTAGCATTAGCATAAACTTTAAAATTTGCAGATCTACTTAAACAATTCAACAATATAGTAAAAACACATTCATCACATCAACACACATGGATACAAGATTTTTCATTGGGAAAACATTCAAAGGACAAAACCCCCAAAAGCATTAATAGCTCATCTCGTAAATGAGATGACTTAGAAAATTCTTCAAAAAGTTCCTCAAATCCACATCTGGATTTTTACCCAAACTAACAGTAAAAATTTATCAGTAAAAACAGATTGATAATTTTTTTTCAACCACAAATTCCAAAAATACAAAAAATTTTCAAATTAGGGCTTTATCAGAAAAAAATAATTTTCTCTTTCCTGTCTGCAAAAAATCAGACTGCCTGAGACAATCTTAGACTGCCTGAATTTACCCTTCTGTCTGTTGCCCAAAAAAAGTTCTAGGCTGCCCGAGTGTTTCTCTCTCCTGCTTGTTGCCCGAATTCGTTATCTCTGCTGCCCGATCTTCTTCTCTGTCCTGCCCGTGTCTTTCTTGCTACTTCCTAGATCTGCCGCGGTGGCTGGGGAGTTTGCTATAGGTTGGGCCAAGGCTTTACAGCCTACCCTATGTCTCTCGGGGCCTGCCTTTTAGCAGCTCGTGGATTGCACTATCAGCCTGGGCTTGTTATCTAGCAGCCCGTGGCCACGACAACCCTGCAAGGGTATGCCCTAAGCTGCCTGAGGGTTGGCTGTGGGCCAAACCCTCACGGGTATGCCTGTAGCAAGCTGCTCGTGGGTGCCGATAGGGCAGTGCCCTAAAGTGGCCTGCCCAAAAACAAAACAGTCAACCCGTGAGAAAGGGATGGGGGTTGCCCGGATTTTTCTTTGCTGCTCGGAGAGAGAAAACAGACAGTTGTGAGGAGAGAGAGGTGGCTGCCCGGAAAATAAGAAGAGCTGCTCGAAAATTTTGAGATAAGCAAAGCTGATGAAAACCCTAGATGAGGGTTTGCTGAGGATGCCCTAGGCTGAGGCAAAAATCTTCTTCAACAAAATAGCACCTTCACCTGTGAGATCAAAACTTGTGTGTATAATGAGCAGACTTGATCTTCTTTTATAACCTTCATTCACCTGTAATTGAACAAGATTAGGAAAGATAAAAATAATAATATTTTAAAACTTTTCCTAATTTCACTTTCACTTTTACCAAAAGGGTCCTTTTATTTTTTCCTTTGACTTTTATAAGAAGTCCTTATTTATTTTTGACTTTCACTTGTGGTCATTTTCCTATGGTCAAAAAAATCTTTATTTATTTTGACTTTTGACTTTGGCCCTTTTCCAAGTGCCCCTGTGGTCTTTACCTGTGGTCCTTTTCGATTTCAAAAGTACATCATCATAAACCAAGAGAGTTATTAATGCTTTTATCTCACACACTGTGTGACACCTAGATCTGGTACTAGGGTAACTTGACCAAGGGTAGCTAATCCTTGGAGAAGCACACCAAGCCCGTAGAGTAGGGGTCAGAGTGCCACACATGCCCAGACCCAGTCTAGGGCTTACAGTGTCTTCATTATCCCAGAGAATGGCTACTTAGAACTAAGCTGAGTCTACCAGTCCTAGACTGGTCTACATTATGGTCCTGGACCAGATGTCTACTCAACACAAGGTTGAGTCTACCCAGGGCAAAGCTGTGTCTATATCATGGTCCCAGACTTGATATCTACCATTCAACAGGATGGTCACTCAACACTAGGTTGAGTCTTCACCATGGTCCCGGACCAAGTGGTCCCATGCTCCTAAGAGAAGGGCTCTCGATGCTGCTCAAAAAAATCAACAACTGCTAGTTTAACACTCCCTCTCCACGAGGAAGGGATTCGGTAGCAACCCCAACTTATCCTTGAACTTCACAAAATTCAGTCTGCAAAGTGCCTTGGGGAAAATGTCCGCCACTTGCTCATCTGTCTGTATGTACTCCAACCGAATGGTTCCCCTCTGAACACAATCTCTCAAGAAGTGGTACCTGATGTCTATGTGTTTGCTCCAGTCATGGAACACTGGATTCTCAGATAGCTTGATGCCACTCTGATTGTCACAGCGAACTACTGTAGCCTCTAGCTCACACTTAAACAACCCTGCAAATAAGTTCCTCAGCCACATACCCTCACAAGCAACCGTGCTGGCTACCATGTACTTGGCCTCTGTTGAGGTCAATGCAACTGACTTCGGATTCCTGCTGAACCAAGACACAACCCCTAATCCAATGTTGAAACAACAACCTGAAGTACTCTTCCTGTCCTCTACACATCCTGCCCAGTCAACATTCGTGAATCCTGCTAACTGTACACTCCCCCTGCGCTCATAAACCAATCCATACTCCACTGTACCTTTGATGTAACGAAGTATATGCTTTGTAGCCGTCCAATGCACTCTCCGAGGGTCCACCATGAATTGAGTCAAAGAGTTGACTGCAAAGCTGATGTCTGGTCGAGTGTTGACCAGATACATAAGCGATTCGATAAGCTGAAGATACAAGGTAGTGTCAAATCCGTTTGATTTCGATGCATCAATCTTCCTCCAGTTGGAAACTAGAGGTATGGCCATAGGCTTGCAGTCCTCCATCTTGAATCTCTTCAAGATCTCTACTGCATACTTCCCCTGTCCAATGAAGAAACATCCATCTCTCTACCAAACCTCCAAGCCCATAAAGTATATGCATCAACCCAAGGTATTTCAACTCAAACTCCACTGCAAGGTTGGACTTGCAGTCTCCAATTAACCTCTCATCTCCTGTCAAAAAGAGATCATCTGCATATAGGAACAGTATGAGAGGCACCTCACCTGCCAAGAAGTATAGGTTATGATCCGCCTCACTCCATGGAAATCCCATCTCCTGTAGATAGCTGTCAATCCTCGAGTACTATGCTCGAGGAGCCTGCTTGAACCTGTAAACAGCTCGATGCAGTTAGCAAACATGCGTCTCCCTATTCTCCACATCAAACCCCTCTGGTTGCTCAATATACACTTCCTCCTCTATCACTTCGTTGAGGAAGGCAGTCTTGACGTCCATTTGATGGACTCGCCAACCCATCTTAGCTACTAGTGAGATAATGGTCTGAATGGAAGAATACTTGGCAACAGGGGTGAAGGTCTCCTCATAGTCAATGCCCTCTCTCTGTGAAAACCCCTTTTACACGAAGCGTGCTTTATACTTTTCCACACTTTCGTCTATTGCATGCTTCACCTCGTAGATCCACCTGGATCCTACCACCTTCTTGCCTTCAGGTCTAGGCACAACCTCCCATATGTGGTTCTTCATGATTGAGTCATACTTCTCAACCATGGCCTCCTGCCACACCTCATGTTGTGCAGCCTCCTCGAAATTGGAAGGTTTAGAGTTAATCAAGTCCGTCATCAGTGCCATATAACTGAGTCTCTCTGGTGGTATACTCCATCTGAAAGATCTTTGTGGAGGATCAACCTGCTTGGAATCCTGTATTGTGGACCTAAACCACTTAGGCCTTGGCCTAGTGTCACCCTGCTCTGATTGCTGGATATTCGTCTCCTGTTGCAACTCATCCTCCAAGTCAATGACTGTAGGATCCTGTCCACCTGACTCCCTCTAACCACCAGAACCTGTGCTCTATGTCTGTACCTGTACCTGTACATCTGGCTCCTCCAACTTGACCCCCGACATCTGTGCTGGCTGCTGCTCTGCTGGTAAGTCCAGAGATCTCCACAAGGCCCTGTCCTCAATGAACTGGACATCCCTGCTCATAATGATCCTTCTGCGAGCAGAAATGTAAACTCTATATGCCTTCGAAATCTCGCTGTAACCAACAAGTAACCCCTTCTCTCTAGAACACGACAATAGCAAACACTATCGAATGTGCAAATGTGACTCACATTTGGCCTGGTGCCTGTGAAGACCTCCTCTGGTGTCTTCCTCCCCAAAGCTGTGTGGGGACACCTGTTCTGAATGTATACTGCAGTCCTGTATGCCTCGACCCAGAGGAATAGTGGTAATCTGTGATCAAATAGCATGGCCTTGGCTGCTCCAACCATAGTCTCGATCTTCCGCTCTACAACTCCATTATGCTGTGGGGTATGGGGCATAGTGTGCTCCTCCTTGATCCCCTCAGTCGAACAATACTCCATGAACTCATTGGAAGTGTACTCACCTCCGTTGTCTGTCCTCAACACCCGAATCTTCTTTCCTGTTTGGTTCTCCACGAGAGTTTTGAACTCTCGGAACCTCTCAAAGACCTTTGACTTGGCCTTCAAGAAATAGATCCAGGTTTTCCTGGAATAGTCATCAATGAAGGTTATGCAATAACTGTAACCACTGAACGAATGGACACTCATAGGTCCACATACATTGGAATGCACCAAGTCCAAGGGCTCCTTAGACTTGTGCTCACTCTGTGGGAAAGGCTTCCTGATGATTTTCCCCAAAGCACAACACTTGTAGTGGTTATGCTTTTCCTCTTGTACTTGAGGAATTCCAATGACTGTTTGTCTCAAATGCTTCAGTGCTCCATGGTGTAAGTGTGCGATCCTCCTATCCCACAACTCACCCTGACTGCTGCTGACTAGAGCCTTTGCAGGATCAAAGTGTAGTCTATATGCTTTCTCACTCCTCCTGCCAATTACCCGATCCAAGCTCCTATCTGACCCCTTGGGCCTGATATATACTCTTATGGTCACGGAACTTCACCTGATATCCCTTGTCCTCCAGAGTGGAGGCTGATATAAGGTTCTAGGTCAGTCCTGGAACATACAACACATCATCAAAATTGAGGGGTTTGCTAGACTCCCTCTGAAATGAAACAATGCCTATTCCCTGCGCCTGATACCACGCATCATCACCCAACTCAACGTGGATCCTTGTTCCACCCTCTTGCAAGTCTTTGAAGAATCTCTTCTGTCCAGTCATGTGACTAGATGCTCCAATGTCGATGTACCATATGCTGCTCCCTGTGGTGCTTGCCATGCAAGCTATCAAGCAAAACTCCTCATCGAAGTTCCTGCTGAACTCATCCACCTCTACAGATCCAACCATTTGAGCATTACTCTTCTTCTTCCTGTCTGGGAACTAGGAGGCAAAGTGTCCTTGCTTGTGGCAGATAAAACACTTGACCTTTGACACGTCAAGGTTCTTCTTACCATCCTTCTTCCTCTTTACCTTCCCTTTGCTCTTACCTGTAAGGGCTAGAGCCTCCTCATCCACAATCTGTGGGGCATTGCTGGACGAACCTGATCCTTGACCCATGCGGGTCTCCTCCTGCACAAAGTCATCCCAAAGTCTCTGCCAATCAGGGAGATTCTTCCTAGCCACCACACCCTTGACAAAGGTGTCCCATGGCCTAGAAAATCCATTGAGGGCTATCCGAACTAGCTCCTCATCATCAGTCTTAGAGCCAACAACTCCAAGCTCATCCCTGATCTGTGTGAGCCTCGTGAGATAAGGCACCACTCCTCCTTTGGCCATCTTGGTGCTGCACATCCTCTCTTGCAACACCATCTTCCGGTTCTTGTTCTTGCTTTGGTATAGACTCTCCAAATCCTTCCACAACTCTAATGCGGTCTTCTTACTAGAAAGGTGAGGGACTACATGGTCGTTCACTCCATCCATGATAATTAGCATGGCTTTGGAATCAATCTTCTTCCAAGTTGCTAGATCTGTCGGATCTATGGATGCAACCTTAGTGGAGTCAATGTGCTCCTCTGCATCACTGACATCCAGATTCTTGTGATCCTTTCTTTCCACGTAGGAAAGTTCTGAGCATCCTAGAGTCTATCCTCAACTCTCAACTGCATGGCCATTGTGAAGTGTTACCTGTCAAACCCTAGATCTCCAATCGAAGTTTGTGTCTTCAATAGATCTGCCCCTGATCTATCATTGCTGCTGCTAATCTTCCAGCTTTCACTAGAGCTCTGATACTATGTAAATTTCCTTTAATATTCAAACTAGGGCTAACAATGCATGCAAAATCTCTACTGATAACCACACATGAATATCTTTTACAGTATGCAGCGGAATATAAGCTGAGAAATAAATCACAACATCAAATCACAATATTGACCTATGTCACCGTATTCGGCGATTTTTCGCCTTAAAATTCGAAATTCGGCGTTTTTTTGTGGCTGACGAATTAAACGGTTGAAAATCGACGATTTTTTTTGCTGCCCGCAGGTTAACCCTAGTCCCTCCAAAACTAATGGCGTGCACATTGTTCCGGTGGAGCTGCCGTCACGAATCCCTGAAATAATTGTGGAGGCTGCTGTCGCGAATCTCTGAAATAATTGTGGAGGCTGCCATCGTGAGGCTCGAGGCTACAGTTGTGGTAGGCAAAGAGTCATGGACATCAGCACAGAGTCATTGACACTGGCGTAGAGGTTCCGATTGTTGTGGGTGGCTGGTGCAAAGTCGCAGATGGGTTCAGTGTAGTCTTGACTCCAGACGGACGCCGATGATCAATCTCTCGAAGTTGCAGTTGACCGTGTATTTTTCGAGTTTTTTATTTGTTAACATAATATACATAAATTGTGATATAATTTTGTAAAGGTAACTTATGTATATATTAATATAAATTGATTAAAAATTGATTGAAAATATATATTAATATAAATTATATAAAATTATACAATATATATATATAATATTTTTATCATTTTTATGTAGAAGCTCTATAATTAAAAAATTATATTATTGAAAATAAAATTTAAGTTTTTATATAATATATATTCGAATTTAATGCCGATTTTTATCAAAAAGATTTTGTTGCCGATTTTTTTTCGAATTTATTTCCTGTCGAATTCGAACATGAACTCGAACCAGGTGACTTAGATATTGATACTATTATTTTGGGTATGGAAACCCCTGGAAAAACCTAAGATGGGAAAACTGGTGCAACAGTCAGATATAGATTTTATTATGTGAAAATATGGAGCGTTTACAATACTGCAAATTCACCCAAACCTGGCGAATGCAGTTACACAACAAAATCACTGGGCAAAACCCCAACAAAACATCAGCACCTTCTTGCATGAGTGTACGACCTAGCTATACGAAGCTCGGTGATCCTGCTGCTCGCTCCTCAGTCTTCCCAGCTAAATCCTCTGTTTGACTTTCTCTCATTGCCCGTATCATGTCTCTGTCTGAATACAAGTGTGTGTGTCCTCTCTACCAATTGATCTCTCTTTTATAACTTTAGGTAAAGCGAAGACCCTAATTTCACCTTCACTTTAACTAGTGTTTCATTAAAGTTTAATTTAGATCACTTTAATTTATTTTCCAAAGTAAACTTAGGAAAAGTAAATTAAATACAGTTGGTCTCCTAATTTAAGTCTTCTTCATGCAAGAACACATGCATGCAGGAAGACCTTCCTTGTTGCTGCTAGTTTAACATAATTGAGATGAAAAGTTGTAAATGGAAGGTCACAAGTTCAAATCCCCTATGGGTACTAGCTTACAAAAAAAAAAAATAGTGACTTCTTTATGTGGTGGATGAGTTTTAATTCAATGTTGCCTGTTGTGGAAGTCCCAATACCATTATGACATTTTGTGCTATTTTCTCATCAATTCAGCATCCCATACTAAGATGCCTGTCCAATCTGTAGAATATGTAAAATGATGAGAGAACTTTATTTACCTGTTACTATGTTGGCTTGTCTGGGAGATAGTTGAAAAGAAAATTAGAATAATTCTGAATTTTAATGAATCTGATGTGGTGTTTGAACAGGGTTATGGCCTGACTGAATCTTGTGGCATTGGAACAATCGCATTTCCAAAAGAGAGAAATAGTCACTTTGGATCAGCAGGAACATTAGTTCCAAGTCTTGAAGCAAAAATTGTAAGTCTGGGAACAGGGAGGCCTCTTCCCTCTAATCAGCAAGGGGAGGTGTGGCTTCGTGGGCCTAATATTATGAAAGGTAGATGCATTTCAAACTCACATTTGCACACCCATATTGTGTTTTAAATTGAATTAAGGGAAATTGATGAAATGGTGGTTCTAGCTTTTCATGTTTTTGTATACTTTTTTATTTTCTTTGTAGCTTCATCTTTTCTGTAGTTATCAATTTATATTTTCAACCTTGCTACACAACTGCATTTAAAGATGTTTGGAACAAATACCGAAGCTTTTTCCCAGCATTTGCATGGTGGATATGTTGCAAATGCTACATTTGTCTTACTGATATAATTATGATTTCTGCCAATTTCCTTGTTAATAATTTTTACTATGGAGTGCTACATTTGTCTTAAAATGTTTGCTGTTATGATTACAATGTTATAACAATTCCCTTACAGTAATGAGGACAAAAAGATTTTACATAGGAGAGTTGTTGTCTGTTATGCTTCCTCCATATGGAATGCTTCTTGTAAAAGCTAGGCTAATGTTCACTTATGCCTTGAGATCGTTTCCTTGCCTATTTATATTGCTCCCCTCCTCTTTGTAAAGCCTCTTCGAATCATCTTTCCTTCTATGACTTTTCTGTAACCTAAATGATTAAAATTAATCTTTCCACATACTCTTATTTTTTTCATCTTATTCAGATCTGCCATGTGTTTTTATTCTATATTGTGTTGCAAGAGAGCACTGAACACATCTCTTACTAACGTCAAAAGTGGATTGCAAGTGCTGTTGAATATTTGAACTTGCTTGCTATGGATTATGCTCACATTTATCACATGCTGTTTTCCTCTGCAGCAAACGTTCAAGTGTATTGTGTCTTTTTTTCTTTTAAATTATATAATGAGCAATGGCAATAAATGGTGTAATTTTGTTTACCTGGAAGACTATACGAAAATGATACCTCTTGTTTCTTCCAAGGTTACAAAAACCGAACAGGTGGTTGAACCGGCCGACCCTGAAAACCAGACCTGGACCAAAACCGGATCACAAAACCGGTCCACCAAAATACAAGAACTACTTAAATTTTGAAAAATTATATATATATTCATGTGCAACCATGTGAATCCAAACCATTATACACAAATTTGCAAAAAGTGCTCTTGCTATGTGCCATACTGAGCATATTTCACTAGAATCTTCCCCACTCAACTAACTTTTAAACTTAAAAAAAGAAAATCTAAAAAATACCCTGTTAAGTGTTGTTGAACAGTTATGGAACAGGTCAAAACCGGACCAAAACCGGCCGGTTCCATATGGAACCGGTCAAAACCATTTGAAACACCGGTTTGACCTGGTGAGGCCCCGAAACTGGTTGAACCGGCCGGTTTTACCGGTTCCGATCCGGTTTTTGTAACACTGGTTTCTTCACATTCTGGCATTTTATATATTTTCCATTTCCTTTCTTCTGACTTCATTTTTTCTGCTTTTTGTTTTGATTGCGTTGACATTTAATTTTCAATAATGTGAACCCTGTTTTCCAAGGTACAATGCAAGTGATAACGATAGCAATGTTATCAGGACCGGACTGGTCATCGAACCGACAGATCCCAAAAATCTGAACTGGACCGGAACTGGAAAAAAAACCAGAAAAAAACCGGTCGACCAAAAACTACATAAAATAATAAATATTCAAATTTTGTAAGAAAACATATATATTCATGTGCGTCCATATGAATCCAAATCATTATACACAAATACGTAAAGTTACTCATGTATATAGCAAGTATGGGTGCATATTAGCCAAAAATAGCACTTAGTGCAATCCATCTTTGAACCAAAATACATCAACAAAGAGGCCCTAAATGGCCCCTAGAGTCCAAAAATAAGCATAGTACTAATCAATAACTATAGTGTCTACAATATGATCATATGGTACCACTTGTCTAGACTCTAATTGTGCATAGTAGACACCCTACAATTTTGATGAAACCTCCTAATCCAAGCAATAAAAAGAGGTACAAAAACTTCACATGCCTAATAACTTAGAAGTAATTTTGCTTGAGTGAAGGGTGTCAAAGGTTTAGGGTTTTTAAAATTTAACTAACTTTGAACAAAACTGCAGATCAAATAAAATGAATACTGAAGTAAAAGTACATCAGTGACAAAGGACTAGATAATAAAAAATATAATTTTCA
This sequence comes from Pseudotsuga menziesii, assembly GCA_001517045.1. Taxonomy (NCBI): domain Eukaryota; kingdom Viridiplantae; phylum Streptophyta; class Pinopsida; order Pinales; family Pinaceae; genus Pseudotsuga; species Pseudotsuga menziesii. The sequence continues at coordinate 477,408 of LPNX010783833.1, read as the reverse complement.
TCTCTTTCAACTTTAACACTCCCAAAGGTCCCTGTTTTAAAGTTGAAACATACAGTAACAATAAATAACAGCCTCAGTAATAAATGATAAACCAATGAACGAGTTAAACAAAACCAACAAATAGCATCAGTAAAAGAAGAAACGATATTGGCTTAGACCTTCTTTATTCTCAGATATACTTTTAGATCAGATCTTGTCTCTTAGGAGATGAGTCACTCAAGGAAGAAATCTGGCCCTTATCTGAGGGCAAGGACATACCTGAGAGAGAGATAGATAGGTTGCTGTATTGTAGAGTTAGACAAGTACAGACCTCAAGGTGCTAACCAAAACAGTCCACAAATGAGGATGAAAAATTCAAACCCTTGCTGCAATAAATGATAGTCTTTAGGACAGTCATACATCAACCAAATATCAACACCTTTCAAATGTGCAGAGGCAGCCTTAAACCATACACTAGCACCCTCAAACTGTGGGAGCACCTACACAAAGACAATGACACCTTTATACACAGCAGTAGCAGCATCAAGGAGGCTGAGAAGGGGCAAAGGAACCCTCTAAACAGGCTCAACAAGTCACGACCTGCTACAACAGGTTAAACAAAGACCACGACAGCCCTAGCAGGCTCAACAAAGGTCATGGTAGGCACCAACAAGAAGACAACCCGTAGTTTAGACTACAAAGCAATCATGGTGAACACCAACAAAAATACAACCCATTGAATAGACCTCAGAATAGTCACGGTAAATACAGATTGGATCACATAACAGTCACGACAGCCCAAGGGAGTAATGACTACCACATATTAGGTCACAAAATAGTCATGGTAGCCCTAGACAAGTTCAACAATGGTCACGACCCAGCCCTCACAACTCAACAATGTCACGACCCAGCACTAGTATCCCAACAGAGGTCACAATCCAACACTAGCAGCCCAACGGAGGTCACGACCCAGTACTAGCATCCCAACAGAGTTCACGACCAACCCTAGTAGATTCAACAGTGATCACAACCCAACAAAACAGGCTCACAATAACCCTAGACAGATTTAGCAATGGTCACGTGTGAGGGAGAGAGAAAGAGCAACATAAACCCTTAGATGTCAAGCCAAAAGAGCAACAACTTCAAATCAGATGTAGATGAGAAAATCTCAGATCTTATCTTGCTTGTCTCACAATGAGATCTAACATTTTATTTATAGGTTTCAAATGTTTTCTAGAGGGATCGACCTTAGGACTTTAGGGTTACTGAAGACGTCCTAGCTTTTAGGAGTCTTACCAAAATAAAACATAAAATAATATTATGTTGAGTTTGGGATAGGGTACCAATGGTCAAGATGTCATGCTTACAAGATAAAACAATAAAGTTAAGGCATCATAACAAAAGGGTCAAGGTACCACATTAGGAGAGGGGGCCGCTACATAAGGACCAACAAGGGGTCAACACAAGAACATAAGTCAACAAGAGGGGTCATAACAAAGTGGGAAGGAAACCCCTTCACCCACAAGACCAAGTGTACCAACAAGATGGGGAAAAACCCTTTTACCCACAAGATCAAGGTGTCAAATTTTTATCTTCTCTCTCAAGGTATATAGTCCATAAGTGTTCCATACAATAACTGGAAGTTTTTATCATCACCATATAAGGAAGGTCCAAACTAGATGATGTGATCCTCTGGTCCTCTTGACTGCTCCTAAAGGTCAAGTGCCAGTGACATCATCAAGGGGTGGCCGGTCCCTTGAGAAACAACCTAGCTTAACCATTTAGGAGAGGAGGACATCACACATCATCATCTTGGTTAGCTAACCAAGATCCACTTGGTTAACTGACCAGGTATGTACCTGCAGGAACTGCTTGGTCCCAAACCAAGGATTTTCTTGGTTCTAGACTAGGAAGTCTTTGTATCAACCTACAGTATCTGCTTGGTCCTCATGACCAAGAAATTGTCTGGTCCCAGACCAGAATACCCTAGAGACATATAGGGTCCCTAGCCATATGTTAGGGACTTTGCTGTTATATAAAAAATATAACATTATGAGATATATAAACATATATAAATATTAAATATCAAGATTAATATATATTTTAATATTAATAATTAATAATTAATAAATGATTAATTAATTAATTAATTAAGAAAACATAAAGAGATGTACCTTTTCATTTGAAATGGCACGATAAGGCTTATATAAAGCACTACCAATGTAATTGTAAATAATCCTATCTTTTATCAATATACATTTTATTATCCATTTATGGAACACTTGTCTTATTTACGATGGAAGTTCTTGTAGAAAACACATTTTATTTGTTTCAGTGGTATCAAAGCCAACTCTGATCCTGCCTTTGGCAAAAAATAAAATTCAGACCTTGTTTGAAACAGGCTCTTGTCCACACCTACGCTATCTCCTGCGACCATCGCGTGGCTCTCCACTACATACCCCAGTAACCAACCTCAATCGCCTGCACCACGCTCCTCTACTGTCTCTCATCCCTGCATGCTTTTCCCTCCTACTTCACCTTCCTCACGTAGACCATCTCCCGCTTACTAAACCTACTTGTGGCCTGCCCGATCAGCCACTCCTCCTCTACTCCTCATCGCAGCTTCTTCCACTACACGAATTCCTCCTTCTCCACGCAGACCACCACCCCTGACACTTGCGCTGCCTCCACTATCCCTCCTCCATCTTTCTCACTCCCACCACCTCTTTTGTGCTCGCGCTCCTTCTCTCCCTGCGTGCCTCCCCTGCTTGTCGCAACCTCTCCCCACGCGTGTGCACTCCCACCAGCATGCCTACGCTCTTTATCCTCCTCCTCTCGACTCTCTTTGCGCCACCCTCCCTTTTGTCCCATCTTTCCACCGCGGCCTGCAACCTGCTCACCTTCACCATTCTTTACTTGTAGTTCTGTCTCCCTACCTGCACACATTCCTACACCGTAGCTCCATGTCCCAACCCTTCACACCCTATCTCTTCCACCTTCCTCCATGTTTCTCCATGCTGGCCCCCACCGCGTCTAGCTACCCACTCCAACCTGCTCCTCCGATCTATCTTGCCTTCCTCCCAGTTCTTGACCTCCACTACGACCCTTCCTCACTACTCTTGTCCCTCGCAGCTAATCCTGCTGCACCCCTTCAGTCTTCACCTACGACTTCCCTCAACCTACACACACTCCCCATTGCTCCTCCACTCGTGCTCCCTCGCTGCTATACGCAACCACTCACTCCCCCTTCACAATCCACCACCGTTTCTTACTCCCCGCTCCTATCCACTCCCTCTCCATAGCTACAAAACATTCAAAAATTAATAATATTATTATTATTTAAAACCTTAATATAATCCATTCTACAAAAAAAACATTTACATATATAATAATAATATTTTTATTCTATTAATAATAATATACCTTGCTAGCCACGCTCTGAAAGAGAAAAGGTCCTTCCGATCCGAAGTTTGTCAAAAAGTTGGAAACAATTCCTGAAATCGACCTTCCTGAAGAGCAACCCATCAAGATAGCCCTGGCTTTGGCAGAAAGAGGGTTGGTTGGATAGTTTATGGGCCTCTGGCCATCTACCAAAACCATTGACGATTGGATCCAGCGAAATTGGAGGTCGTTGATACAGGACAGTGTAACCTGCTACGCCGTAGGTAGAGGCTTCTTCATATTTGAATTTATCTCAAGAGAGGATCACGATCTCATTTTTAGGAGTGGTCCGTATTTCATGGGCATGCAAGGGCTTTACCTCAACAGGTGGACTCCAGACTTTGACCTGTTAGTTGATGTGCGCAAGGAAGTTTCAGTCTGGGTTCGTCTGCCTAATATGCTGGTGCACTGCTGGAACCCTTAATCATTGGAGAAGATTGAAAATGGCTTGGGACGTTACATAGATAAAGCAGACTCAAACGACCAATACTTCTGTGCAAGGATATGTGTGGAAGTAGACCTCAAAGCTGGGCTCCCAGAAGCCGTCAAGCTCAAGGTGGGGGAATGGCATCATTACCAAAAACTTGACTACGAGCAACTTCCTTTCAAGTGCAGAACCTGCCATGAATATGGCCACTTCCAAAGGAACTGTCCAAAGACCCAAGCGGCAGAAAAAGAAGCGGGGGAAGGTTGGCAACATGCTAAAAATGCCAAAACCGCCACGAAGCAAAAAGAGAAGAAAAATCCAATGCCAAACACTTCCTCCAAATCCCCCTGAGGTGACAGGCCGTAAAGAAGATTCATCTTCAGGAAACAACTTTAGGGTGCTGGAGGTCCAAGGTGAAGAACCAAAGGATAAAGGAAAAAAGACCCAACCCCTGAGCGGCCCAACATTGTAGAAACCCCAAAGGAAATAGAACCGGAGAATGTACAGGTCAGTCTAGGTTCTGAATCAGAATCAGAATCAGAAAGTGATGGAACGGAGACCGGTAGCTCCCAAATCATGCCCAAAAAATCCACCAGAGGAAGAAAGTAAAAAAAGAAGAAGAGAGAAGAGCAAACTTACCTAGACGTGCTACAAGGATCGTAGAAAACTCTCAAAGGGATGATCAATACCCGAAACACCAGAAAGCAAAGCCAGGCTCCAAAAGAAGCCACAACCTCTCAAGCAAGTAAATAATGTTATTTGTCTCCTGGAATTGCAGAGGGTTTGGCAGCCAAACCAAAGAAGAAGCCGTGAAGGACATCATCAGAATGAAAAACCTGAAGATTCTGCTAATCCAGGAGTCAAAATTGGAGGACAAAGTCTTCCTTCAAGCTAGTAAAGTGTTTTGGAAAAGAGGACAAGGAACTGCAGTGAGCGCTAGAGGAGCTTCAGGTGGTCTAGGCACCTTCTGGGACACCTCCAAGTACGACCTGCTAGAAGAAGAAATGTGCATTGGATTTTCACAAGGCTTCTCCGCAAAGAATCCGGCCAGCAAGTTAGCCTCTTCAATCTGTATGTCCCAGTTCTCTTCTCTGAGAAAAGGGAATGCTGGGATTCCATAAATTCTTTTTTGAGCTCTCACCACCTTGAGAATATTATTATAGCAGGGGACCTTAATATTACTCTTGCTCAGGCGGAAAAAAAAGGGGCCACGCTAGTTAGAGACCCAGCAAGAGAATGTGTTGAGGATATCATGCTTGACTGGGGTTTGGAAGACATCAAACCAAGTAAAGGGAAGTACACCTGGTCCAACAAAAGATGAGGGTCGGGGCACATAGCATCCCGCCTAGATAGATTCTTAGTTCAAAACTCCTTCCTAGATTTCGGTCTTAAGGCTACCTCCAAAATTCTGCCCCATTATGTGTCAGATCACAAGCCAATTCTTCTGGATCTGGGACGAATCCCATTCCGCTTCAGTTCGATTTGGATACAACAAGAAGGGTTTCAAGACATTGTATCCCAAGCTTGGAGCTCGCCTGTCTGAGCTTCTCCCTTCTACGTGATGGAAGAAAAACTAAGGATTCTCAAGAGATCCTTGAAAATCTAAGCCAAAAATATCCAATATCCAACCTCCAAAAGGCAAGAGGCCCAAGACGCTCTACAAAAGCATCAACTAACTCTGGAAGACGTGGAAGTCACTCAAGAGCTTCTAAACCTTGAAGCTCAGCATTAAAAAGCTTACCATAAATCCTGTAGGGAGGAGGAAGAGTACTGGCGGTAGAAGTCAAGAAGTCTCTGGCTTCAAGCCGGAGACAAAAACACAAGTTTCTTTCATAAGCAAGCCGAAGCCCGCAAGCAATATAAATCTGTCAGCGAAATTTAGTTCCAAGGTCAAGAGATCAAAGACTTCGAAGGCATTAAACAAGCAACTCACATGTTCTTCAAAGATCTGTATTCTGCCCCTGATGTGGCTTCGATTGATGCCGACTCCTATCCTTTATCCCTCGTCCTGCAGCTAGTACAAAATGTTGACAACTTGAGCTTTTAGCCTCGATCAGTCTATAGGAAATTAAGAAAGCCCTGGACCATTTGGAAGCTGACAAGACCCCTGGCTCGGACGGTTTCTCAGCCCGATTCTTCAAAGCTTGTTGGCCTACAATCAAAGAAGATATGTTCAGAATGGTAATAAAATCTCAGCATTGCAGCAAAATTGGAGGGGGCACAAATACTGCCTTCCTGGTGCTCATCCCTATGGAGAAAGGAGCTTGCAACTTTAGCAGGCTTTGCTCAATTTCTCTTTGTAACACAAGTTACAAGATAGTCACAAAAATTATCGCTTCCAGGCTTAAAAAATTCCTTCCAGCCATCATCCCGGAAAACCAAGGCGGATTCATCAAAGGGAGGCAAATTTTGGACAACATTGTGCTAGTCCAAGAAGCGATTCATTCAAGCTGTCAAAGAAAAGAAAGAGGTATGATAATTTCGCTAGATTTAGTGAATGCTTTTAATCGAGTTAGACACGAATTCCTGTTTAAAGTAATGGAAAAAATGGGATTTGCTCATGGGTTCATAAGCTGGGTAAAGGCGTGTATTGGATCTCCTCGGATTGCCCCTCTAGTTAATGGGCGGGCAGCAGGCTTCTTTCAAGTCTCCAGAGGTCTGAGGCAGGGGTGCCCATTGTCCCCTCTTTTGTATGCTATTCAAGCTTCGGTTTTAAGCTTCCAATTGGACCACTGTCAGCAACTTTAGTCCCTATCAGGATTAAGAATGGTGGCTAATGTCAAGGATATAAATCATGCACAATTTGCAGATGACACTCTGCTGCTTGGAGCAGCTAGTGTCATCACTGCAAGGAGTTTCAAAAGAGAATTGGATTGGTACAAAGAGGTTTCTGGAAGCAAGATTAACCTTCAAAAAAGCAAAATTTTCGGTTGGAATTGCTCCCCAAGAGAGATGCTTTGGATTTCGAGAGTGCTGGAAATGGAAGGGCAAACATTTTGGGACTCATTTAAATATCTGGGAATCCCAATCTTCAAAGCCAGCCCAAAAACAACCCACTGGTTTCCTTTGTTGGACAAGCTGAAAGAACGCATCAAGGCCTGGGGTGCGTCATGCCTGGATTTAGTAGGGAAGATAGTGCTTATGAATTCTGTTGTAGCCAGCGTTCCAATTTTCCAGAACTCTATTCTTCTAGCACCAAAAGCAATAGCAAGTAAAATTGACGTGTTGTTGAGGCGCTTTTTATGGGAAGGCGGAAGGCTTAACGAAAGGAAGCTTCACTTAGTAAGCTGGGATAAAATCAATAAGCCATTGATGGAAGGGGGCCTTTAGCTGAGGGACGTCTCCTCTCAAAATCTTGCCCTGGGTGCCAAAATTCTTTGGAAAATTGTTTTCGGCAAACTCTCTTGGAGCAAAGAAGTGCTGTGGAAAAAATACTTCCATGGCTCTTGGTTGAGGTGCTTGGACAGGCCCCCGAAAGTGCTCCGAGGCTCTCCAATTTTCAATCTCTGCCTCAAAGCTTTGGACTTTTTAAAAAATGGCCTCACTTGGATACCAGGTAATGGAAAACGAATCAAGTTATGGGAGGACTCAATTCTGGGAGAGCCCCCCATTGCCCATTAAGAAGGTTTGGACAACTTGAAAAACTGGCTCCTCTATTAATTTCACCACGTTGTGGGACATCTTAGTGTGGGAAGAGGATGAAGAAGGCCTTTGGTTGGGGTGGGACTTGGGAAACTACTTTGAGGATCTAAAATCTGAAGCTCATCTTTTGCTTGAGTTGCTTTAGGGGAAAGCTCCACTAAAAGTTAATTCTAGAGACAAACGAGGCTGGGGCACAACTTCGAGGAAATAATTAGCAGCAGCAGGGTACAAGCATCTTTGTGCAATACCGAATATCCCTCCTGATCCTGCCCCTTGGAAAGCAATTTGGAACTACATGTCACTCCCCAAACTTGACATATTTATTTGGACGATGGCTCACCAGAGCATTCTCACGACATAAAATCTCAGGAAAAGGGGCTGGGAAGGGCCCTCCAGATGCCCTCTTTGCCTGGCTGAAGAAGAAACCATAGACCATTTGCTTCTCTTCTGCCCCTTCGCTATAGAGGTCTCGCAACTCTCTGTAAAGCTAGACTTAGTGCCCTTTCCTCTTCTGGAGAGCACTTTCGAGTTGCTAAGTTCTTGGCTTTCTTGCTGTTCGTTTCAGCTGAAGCAAAAGGAGCTGCTCAAGACGTGTTGGGCGTGGCTTCCAAAGTTTGTTCTCTGGAAATTTTGGC
>LPNX010783833.1:392536-447973 GCA_001517045.1 Pseudotsuga menziesii | reverse complement strand
TATTATATAATATATATTATATATAATATATAATTATAATATATAATACAGTATACTATACATTAAAACGTTTACAGTTTATTGATAGATTAAAATTTTAATATATATAAGTTAAAATTAACATTTAAATTTTACACCATGATTGTATATTTTTTTTTTAATTTTAAATTTTAAATTTTAAAATTTTATTTAAAAATTAATATATTATATTAAGTTTAACTTTAGAAATGTAGCAATGTGTACAGATGTAACATTGTAATGTAGAAAACTAGAAATATTATATTAATATATCAGTAGACGTCTTATACATCTTATATATCGGTTTCCGTTTTATTTCCATATTCCTATAGTAATGTGTTTATTTGATGTTTTTGTTGCTTTTGAAAAAAAAGAATATTTTTGTTTTTTTAAGTTGCCGATATATTGCCGATGTTTGCTGACATTTTCGCCGATAAATCCGATAATTTCTTTTTGGACCCTCGGCGATATATTCGCCGACACAATATTTGTAACATTGCCTCAAACCCCAATTTGGGTTTAACCACAGTTTACAGATGATAAAATAATTTTTTTCTCAGCAAAAAATAAACTAAGGTTTTCAAACCCTAGTTAACCAAAATTCTAGATCTGCCCAGAATTATCAAGACTGCTCAAAAACCAGTCTGCTAGAAACAATCAAGCCTGCCCGAAGTACAAAAAAGGCTACCCCGAAATTATGACAGGTTGCCTGAAATTTTTCTTACCTGCTCAAATCTCTCTTTGTCCTGCTTGACTGACTTTCTTCTCTGCCCAGTCTGCCCAGATCTGCCTAATCTAGGGTCTGCTGCTGCCCGTCCTCTTGTTGCCTCTGCCCGGTTGTCTGTTAGCTGCCCTATAGCTTCTTGGACAGTCCTGCTGCTGCCCAAAAGGGATAGCAGTCTAGGCTCGTGGCCTAAGGGATTGGCCCGACAGCCGTGAACGGGTCTTCCTTCGGGCTACCTTGAGGGCTTGTTGGGCCATGACATCCCTCATGTGCTTGCCCACGGGCTACCCGAGGGTGCCAAAATGGCCCTAGCCCTCCCGGGTATGCCTGCTACAGGCTGCTCAGAGGTGCTGAGAGGGCAGTACCCTCTATGGACTGTCAGCAAAATAAGTAGACAACCCCCAAAAGAAGGGGGGCTGCCCACGGAAAAAAAACATAGTTGCCCAGGACTGCCCAAAAAATGGAGAGGACTGTAAAAGTGTTGAAGATGACTGCCTTTGCTGAAGATGACGGTTTAACTGAAACCCTAGCTGAATAATTGAAGGTGAATGAAACCTGTTATCACATATATAGTAGCCGGGCTACCATATTCTATTTTTCAGATTTCAGTACACTTTTCAACCAGTCCCCTTACATATGAGATGTTGAGAGGAGCATCTATGATGGATCATTGTTTGATGATGGACTATAGTACTCTCCCATGCCATGACTGAGTCTCAGGACACTCAGATTTGAGGACTGATGTAGTCATTTAGCCATTTGCAGAGCAGTCAATAGTGCCTAGAGTTGCATTAGTAGTTCTTCTATGGACAGATGTTGGTTCAGATTGATTGTTTACATGTATATGAGTTAGCAGATATTATCTTGTGTTATGTTATCATTGCTTTTATATTCATTCTTGTGACATGTCTTAGCATCTAGTATCGTGATCTGGCGATCATATAAATATGTCGACTTGGATGTATTGATATTATGTATGTATGTCCCTACTTAGACCTGGAAGTTCTTGACCCATACTCATTGGTTTTACCCTCCTTAGGGAGAATAGAGGTGATCATTCCCACTATACTTTGGCTTGCTAGTGTTGGTTTCATTGTTCATTATCTCCACCCATCCATTACCTTCCAGTTATGTTTTTAGCCCAACCTACTACTTGACTTGTGGCAAGGAGGACCTTTCCCCACAAGAGCCTCTTTGTTGGACAAGCCTCCCTGTTTATTTGTGTCTCGGCTCTGAGTTTCGTAGGTTGTGTTGGCTAAACATGAAACAAATAGTGCTGCCATCAATACAATGTATTTGGAAATGAAATGAATATCTTATGAAAATGCACATTCATGAAAAGTAGTGTTTTTAAACATATATGGATGTAAGGCAAGCCTAATGAAATTGGCTTTAAAGTATATTGAAATGAATATCTTGTGTAAAAAACCATTCATTAAAAGTAGTCTTTTTAAACATACATGAATGCATGAATCCTCAATAATAAAAATCCGTGTCATGAATGCGTGGACCAAGGCTATGGAAATTCAAAGGCCCAAAAAGCAATGGTTCTTAAAAAAGTTATATCTAAAGATTGCTGGCCTCATTTGTATTTGATTTGGATTGTGAGCGTTTGTCAAGGTAAATAAGCATCTCTGAACGTAACTTATCCATTTGTGAGACACTGCTATCCCCTGTGTTGTTGCTTGTCTAGCATATGCTAGAGTGAGTATCCCCTTTCCATATCCAAAGTGTCACAGTGTCGAGTTGGTAGTCACCCTTCAGCCTAGCCTTTTGATTTTAGTCTTCACCCTTCACTAGCAAATTGATTACAACTATGAAGTGAGTATGGTCTTGAAAGTCTAGTCTAAGTTATAGTTAATTAATGAAACTCTATATCTGGTTGATAGATCGCCAGTGAAATGATTGCTACTTGTTATAATTGTTATTTGAATGATTTGTAGAGCATGTCTTAACCTTTAAACACTTGCAGCAGATGGATGTTAGCTTGGGTTATATCAAAGTTACATATATCGTGTCGGTGAATATATCGCCGGGGGTCCGGAATGAAACTTATCGGCAGCAACGACGAAAATATCGGAAAATATCGACAAATGTCGTTTTGCATTAAAAAATACAAAAATAAACATTTTTTTTCAATTTTTTTTAACATCTAAAGCAACAACAACATCAAATAAACACATTTCCACATAAATATTAAAATACAACTCATATATAAGATGCATAATATGTCAAATGGTGGATCATGATCAAATATCGAGTTCGACTATATAGTATAAACTGAAAATACTGAAATATGTTCTTGATGGAATGATAGAAAATCACATCAAATGATCAAAATAAATGTCTCTCAAGAGATGAATCATCATGACTCATGAGGCATGTAGATAGTGTATAGAGTCTAGACATACGACACCAACATATAGTATGATAGTACAATGATAGATAATAGGAATCAAGTCATCGACTCCCTGAGGATGATCCTCTAATCAATCTACCCCTTTTACGGGTCAAGGGCACTGGCACCACTCTTCCTCTAGAAGCAGTAGGTGGTCGTGGAGGTGGTCCAGATGAGCTTGGGGTGGAACTAGAACCTCCAACTGCTCGAGTAGATGTTGTGGATGAGGGGGAGGTGAATGTGAGCTGTCTCCTCCTAGTCCCAACTGTATGACTCTGTGGAGGTGGTGGCATTGGAGTTGGTCGACGTTGCAAATGAGTATCAACCTCCTCCTTAATGTCCACATAGTTATAGTCATCCTCTGGAAGTGGAACATCAACACCCCCCTCTTCCCCCTCCTCCTCCGACGGATCTGCATCATCATCCTCCTCTTCCTCCAACCATTCAGGTGCCTCGTCCATCACATGATCCTCTGTCTCCACCCTCCATTTGTTGGTAGTGTCAATGTCATCCAATGAAATGGCATCTGAATTGGGCACTTTCTCAATTTGTTTCACCTGCAACCTTTAGATTGTAGTAGACATAAACCTTGTCATTAAGGTGCTGAGAAAGTAACCTGCATTAGTATGAGATCCATAGTTAGGGGGTGATAAATGATGATAAATTCAAATTCAAAATTGTAATGAATTATATTTAAAATTAATAAAATTATAAAGAAGCAAAGATTATAAATTTAAGTTTAAACTTTAACATTTCTAAATTGAAAATTCTAACCTTCTGCGCTTCTTGGAGTGTATCTTCTCAAAGACACTCCAATTGCGCTCACACCTTGATGAGTTGCAACTTTGACTTAGCACTCTAATGGCAAGTTTTTGTAACTCTGGGACTCTGCGACCATAGTTAGTCCACCACACATCTACAAACAAAACAAGGAAGGTAAATGGTAAGACAAAATTCAAATTACAAATTACAATGTATTAAATTTTTACCAAGTAAAAAACATAGAAATGAAAGGGTAATACTAATTAATTAAGAAACTAAGAGATCAAAATTTGAAAGTTTTAAACAAATTGTACCTGGCATCCTTGTGGTTCTATCCTGGACAGCCATGTCATAGCCAAAAGTGCCACCTGACATCCTATAGATCTCCATCTGTCTAGAAATCTCTGCGCGCTCAGAGGGAGTTAACACCATCCTCTGAACACACAGGAGAAAGCCATCCATGACCTCAACATCAAACTGAAAGCCACATTCATAAGAGAAAGCAGGGTTGAGGTAGAGCCCTGCTGCATGAATGGGACGATGGAGAGTATTATTCCATCGTTCATCAATCACACTCCATAGTTCAGCTCGTCTTGTGAGTCCCACCTCCCCCTTGTCCTCATAGTAGTGATGGATAGCTTCCTTGGCCCTATCCATGGCCTCATACAAGTAGCCCATTGCGGTCTTTTCACCATCAACCAAACGAAGAACCTTTACCAAAGGTTCACTGATGGCACATACCTCCCCCAATCGTGCCCAAAAAGTCAAATCAAATTGCACCATTCGAGCAATGGCTTGCCCATCTTATTTGGTGCTATAGACACAACATGCCCACTCATTAGAAAGAAACGTTCGCCGCAACTCCATCATAACCTTATGGATAGACTGAAGAGAAATGAAGGAAGTGGCGAATCGTGTGATTGCAGGCCGCATTGTTTCCCGTGAAGCGTCTCATGAGTGAAAGAACATATGTATGATTGTATATATATTTTGTCACACTCCGAGCTGAATCAATGACTTCTTTGATCCAAGGAAGTTTTCCCATGTCCTCTAGCATCAAATCAATGCAATGGGCAGCACAATGAGTCCAATACAAGCTTGCATACCTCTCCATAAGGATCCTCCCAGCAGCAACATAATTGGCAGCGTTGTCCGTAATGACTTGGACAACATTTTGTGGACTTATCTCTTGGATAAACTTATCCAGCAAATCACATAATAAGTGTGCATCTTTAACATAGGGAGATGCATCGACAGATTTGATAAAAACTGTCCCCTTGGGACAATTGACCAAGAAATTGATAATGGATCTGCCCTTCCCATCAGTCCATCCATCTGACATAATACTGCAACCGGTGGCCGCCCATGACTGTCTGAGCTCATCTGATCTCCGGGTGCAATCAACCTTCTCCTCATCAAGGAGTCTCCCTCTCAAATCATTATAGGAAGGCCCCCTATAATCTGGACCAACAACGCCAGCAGCTTGAAACATGGCATGATAGTAGGGGTTGTTTTTGGCGACGTTGAAAGGCACATCACCCCATAGAAAACATTTTGTCACAACTCTATCCGCCTCTTCCTTCTCCCTTTGTTTGAGCATGGTTCGAACAGAAGGTTGCCTCGAATACGATGCCACATAAGGTGAGGTTGAAGAAGGCACAGTGGAATGTGGGGGTCGTGTAGATGAGGAGAAGGAATGCATGTCACTTGTGGCTCCCATGGTTCGTGACTATGTTCGAGATGCAAGTTCATTTATGAATTCCTCCATCCCATCCCTCTTCTTAGCCATGTCAAGAATGGATTGGTTTGCAATATGCATCACTTCTGGGGTAACAGCAGGACAAACATCCACTTCATGCCCAACAATTTTGGCAAGGTGGTATTTCAAGCGGCTAATTCCACCAGAAATATCCTTCCCACATAGTTTGCAATTCAACCTTTGTCGATTATTTAGGGTCAATTGGCTCCCCATACTCCCACATTGGATCCAATGGCTTTGGCATTGTGCCACCTATGCCACAACAAACAAACAAAAATGAATAAATTTTAAAATGTTCTTCTTTAAAATTTTTAAAACAATGAAATTATTAAAACATTCAAAGAAATGGGAGGGTGACCTACCTAAAAGGATAAAATCCTATAGGCTATGATTGTAATGGCAAATCTACACCCTACACTAAATCTAAACCTAAACCCTACATTAAATCTACATTAACCAACAAATCTCGAGCAAAAAAAAAAAAGAATGAAAGTTCAAACTTCAAAGAATACATACCTGATTAGATGGCAAATGCAATGGAAGCTTGATGGTTTGCCTTTGCCCCCTTCCTCTCTTGTAGAAAATCGCCCAAGACGTCAGTGCTCCACTTCCTCCAAGCCGCAAAGTCCAAATGAACCGGAAAAACTCGTCCGTGGCCTCTTTATGGCGAAAAAATTTAATTTTTTATTAGCAGGCCGATAATTTCCATCGAATTGCGATATATTCAGAATTTATCGCGATATTTTAATGTGTCGCGATATATTAAAAAATCGGGAATTTATTGCGATATTTTGGTGGCGATATATCGTCGGCTCCTTTGACTCGCGATATATCGCCGATATATGTAACTATGGGTTATATTATTGATCATTTACAGATTATTATTTTATTTGTCTGGGCATATTGGATATTATTCTTGATCATGTAGAGATCTGTAGGGTGTATGAGTATGCACCATAGATGGATTTTGACTTTCCGAGTCCAATGAGACAATTTGTTTTCAGTTTCGGGCAGTTACAATGATGATTTGTCTCAGTGTATCATTTTGGTGCAGTTTTGCCATGCTGAATGACTTGTCAGAGCAGAGAGATGATTTGTTTGGTTCAGCTCGGGCACTGTATGAGGGGGTGGTCCAACCACTTGTTTTTACCATATTACCCCCCTTCTAGAGAGCTTGGTGAGCTTAGTTTGACAATGATGGCACTATAGGAGGCAGTTTTGGCCATATCACGTTTCTCGAGGCAGCTTTAAAATATTAAAAATGGCTACTGAAGAATTTGATTGGGGTTACTGAGGAAAGGAAATGGCATGGGATGAGTTCTGATGATGATTGTTGTGTTGTCCACTCCTTCTCCAACAGTTTCGGCACTTGGATGGACCCACATCCATGTCTCTGGCATATTTTATTATTTTCTAGAGCTTTTGGAGGCTCACGTTTACATCAGAGTTGCACTATTTTGCATTAAAAAATATATATTTATTTTTATTATGCCATGGGGACACACTAGGGGAGTAAGTTAATACCCCCTGGACCCACCATGAGCTTTATTTATTTTTATTGAGTGGGATCCCCTCTCCTAGGGTGATTTGGTCCATTGATATATTATATTATTGTATTGATCCATGTACTCTGTGGAGCTCATCTCAACCGTTGATTAGAACATTTTGATATTTTAATCTTAGCCACCCATTTGAAAAGTGGTTATGATTTTGGTATCTCTCATTCCTATTTAAAGGAGAGAGCTTCTCATTTGTAAAAGGGTCTTTGAATCTTGGATCTGGATAATAGAAAAACTATTTTTGTGGAAACTCTTGAATCTCTTTTGCATTTGGTATTCTTCGATGGTGATTGGAAAGTCTATTGCTTCCTAGCATCTGGGTATTTGTTGTGAGATCTATATTTTTTTGGAAACATTGTGTTAGCACCCAGAATCGCACCCAAGGTTGCAGGAAGGCGGATCGCGAGGTAACAACAGAACCACTTTAGAAAAGGGAGCTGGCTCCTTCGATTCCAGAGAGGGATCTCTCACAAATACATAAACAAGGCCAGATTTATTCTCAAAATTGGGTATCGAACATGTGGTGGTTGGAGGTGAAATAAAGATATATCAGGCTATGGAGTCAAAAAGAAAAAATCAAAGAGATAGAGCGGTTTGCATGGGAGAGCGCTTACAAGAGCGAGATAGTGCTTCGATTACTGTCGTTGTATTTAGGGTCTAGTGAAAAGTAGAACGATGACAGTCCGCTAACGTGGAGCACTGCTAAGACGAAATCCCCGCCAGTTTTGGAAGAAATAGTTTTGTGGACATCGCAGACAATGGAGGGGCATATGAGTATGAATTCTTGGTCATTATACACTAAGCCTACGACGTGAAGAAGACAGAATGTAAAAAAAAGATAACTGGAAAACATGCACATAAGAAAGAAAGCACAGATTGTAATTTTGGAAACACACAAGAATTCTTGAAATGAGTACAAGCAGCATTCGGCTCTGTATATTGCTTCAAGGTCTCGTAGACACGATAGAGTCTTACAAACTTAAAAATATATCAACCCACCCACATTGTCTCCGTCGGCGGGGAGTTTTTTATAATGTTTCAGAACCCTGAGGCTAATCCTCGAAATAGGGCTTGTTGCCGCCTAATACACACTTTATGACACAGGAAAGTCAATAACCTGCTATGTGTGTCCTTGGGGCAAGTGAGAACTGGGGACCACTGTCACCACAGTCCACAACTCCTCCATTTAGGCAAGATCCTAACAAAGCCAAGGGGGGGAGTCCCTATGGATTACTAAGTTCCTAAGTTTATCAACAATTTAGTTAATGGGATCTTTATTAAGGTGTGTAGGCTAAGGTCTTGCACTATCTAAAAGATGACAAGCAACCAATGCAAATGCAAATTTTCACTTTCAATGACAGTCAAACCTTTTAGATCAATAAAACCAGTGCCTATAAATGAAATGGAGTCAAGACAAATGCAACTTTCAGATGAAATACAGATCCAGGTTAATTAGTCCACTGTTTAAGTGTTTTCTAACCGAACGAGATTACAAATGAAACAAGTTAAATACTATGGACAGTATGCACAGATAATAAATGATTAGCTAAATACTTAAAGTAATGACAATCAATTCAACAACATAAACAAATGAACATATGAACAATATCAATCAATGGTATGGTGTAACTAAATCCGCCAGTTATGCACAGGTTATCAGTGAAATAAACAGCTTGAGCGAAAATACCACGATGAGATAAAGAAATAATGTGAACTAACTATAGTTGTTAAACCATTCAACACATGAGATTTGCAAAAGTTGAAACAATTACTTGAAAATAAAATGAAATCCCTGCTGCGAAATTGAGTAAAATGCTTTGTAGTAACTTGTTTGTAGGACGTTTTGCAGTGTCTCTTGGTTTATTCTAGTAAATTTTAAAGGTGTCTTAGTATTGATTTAAGTCTTAGAACCAGGGATGTGACTATCCCTACCACATATCCTCCAAAGCCAAAGAGGGAATGCTGCTGTGCTCAAAACAGTGGAAACAAGTCCACCTGTAGCTCGCAGGTCAAACCCCGATGCCCCGACGCTCAACAAGAGGGACATAAAACGCCTAGAGACCCCACACGGTCTTCTACCCCTTCTAGCCTCTGAGGTCACCGTCTTTAGTCATCGATAGAAGATGTATGGTGGATTACTAAAAGCTTATCCAAACCCTCGTCGTTTCTTGGAATACTCCGAAGAGTGATGACCAAGCAGAGGAGGGGCTAAACAGCTGTTGGTTTATTTTAGGGGTTTTATTTTAAATCTTGTTAATGTTGATAATGTCCAAAGTTTATTTTAAAACAATCAACAGGGTCAACCAAGCGGTATCCCTTATGGGAGGTGCTGGTACTTGAACCCTGGATCTTGAAAGTAAATGTGTATAAATTGTGAAAGCAAAAGATTGTAGCAGAAATAGCAATTATCTAATTAAGTCCTAAGCCCCCTAATCCTTCCGCTTTTCATACCCGACTTGAGTTCCCTAAAGGGAGATACCAGGAAGGGACAGAGGATACACGGTGGATTTAAGGTTGTATATTACTCTCTTTGCAGTAAAACAAAGCAGAAAATAAATCTAAAGCTAAGTGCTTGAAATGAAATGAAAGAACTTGAAACTAAACTAAAGCAACTATGCTAACCACACAACAATCTTTTCAAAAGAGAAGGGTGGGTAAAAATGGAAATCTAGATCTACTTGCAAGAAAAGCAAACTAATAACTAGTAAGCTACTCTACCTCTAATCTAATCTACTTACAATAGATTTACAAACCCTTTGAAATGATTTGAGAATACCCCAAGAGTCTTTCTTTGGGGTTTACAAATACCAAAAGAAGTGGAGAGAAATGGGGGTTTGGGCCCCCTTTTGAATCAGATGGTTCTTGAGGCTTCTCTGGACCAAAATGGGCAGCACTTCCTTTCCTACTGTGTAAAATCTTGCAATAAAACAACGAGATATGTTTGTTGGAAATCACAGTAAATACTAAAGAAAACTTGTTAGAAAAATTAGTCCAAAAATCCCCAAAAAAGGGCAAAAATCTGAGTGTAAAAATGCTTAAAGTGAGATGTTTAGAGGGCTGAAAAATGAGTTTCCAGCCACCTAAATGATGTTAAAACATTAGATCTGAAGTATTGAACTAATATACTAAGGGTTAGGGCCTTAAAACCAAGTTTTTTATCACCATACAATGAAAAAAACCGAGTTTTAAACCCTTGTAAACAAATTTGCGAAAATGTAAAACAAAATTATAACCAGTGGAGAAAGATGCTCCTTTGTTCTAGATCTCTGCAAATAGACTTATGAGAGCTGCAAAATGTAAGCCAAGAGGTGAGCATCCAATAAATCTACCAAAATACTTTGATAAATCTAAAAAAAAAACTCACAAATGAAAGCAAAAATACTTTGTGGAGAGCTATCTAGGCTAATACAAATGCAAATCAAATAAATATATATAAAGCAAGTTACCTCATCCAAAGACACATGAAATGTAGAAGGAAGCCACCAAAAATTCCTCCAAAGATCACTTGTATTAAGCCCAACTAGGGCAAGATTTGATACAAAATAAGCCTCTAGGGCTTGAGCAAAACGAAAGAGCATGAGAAGAAAATAAGAGAGGAGTGATTCTAGCAGCATAACAATAGCTTGAGAGTTGATGTATAATGAGGGAGGGGATACCTTCTTTTGTAGTTGAAAAGATCCCAAACCCACTCCTAAATCAAGGGTCCAAAACATAGATCTAAACTCTAGCTCTCCTCCACCCTTAGATCTAGGTTTGTTGACTTTGCAAGCCATCAAGCAATCATAAACAAGGGGGCCTCTTCAAATCAATGGTAAAAAAAATAGATCCATGTCACAATGAAGCTTAACCCTTAGATCTAGGGTTTCCATGACTCAAGTGGGGCCTCCTTTGACTCAAATTTTTATTTTTTGATTTTTGATTTTTTATCTTTTATTTGGTCTTTTATTTTTTAATCTTTTATTTTTTCTTTTATTTTTAATCTTTTATTAAATCTTTTATTTTTAATATTTTATTAAGACAAGAGGGGCGCCCCACTTAGGAGATCTTCAAAAATTTATGGAGAGTTTATTTAAAAATAAAAATTGACTATGCTTAGCCACCCCCTAAACTTAATTACCATGGCCTTATTTGATTTTTTCCTTCAAAATCAAATAATTTAATTTTTCACCTTAGGAAATTAAATTAATTTCGTAGGAAAAAATACCTTGTCTTAATCAAAATTGGTCTAACTTCTTAACCCATTGTCAGAATGACATGAGACTTGAACTAATGGCTTAGGGGGTGTCATAGCATTTTCATTTGCATTCATAGCCCCTATTACAAAATGCCAAGGTTCAAGAGATTACACTATTACAACAAAACTTAATTAATTAACCACCGAATGGTAAAGTTAATTAATTAGGAAAAAAATAAATAATAAAAATACAAAAACTTAACGAAATTCCGCAAGACTACAAGAGATGCCTAGCATGGTCACGAATAACATTTTGAACCCTTAGCCACCTCATGGACTTGATTATTAGAACACCTATCACCACTTTGGAGGATTTTGAGTGAAAAACCTAACCAATTAAAATCGTTAAAGAACAAGATTTATTGGAAAAGGAAAAAAACACTCGATGAGGGGACTTCCCTAACAATCAGTTCCATGGTGTGGCGTCCATATCATATGACCCACACTAGCACATGGAATTACATTAATTTTCCCACGTAGGGGAAGCGGACATTTCGTTTACAAAGGGGCCAATTGCCCTGTAGAGTGAAAAATCCCTAGATTTTTGCATGGTACAAATTGTATAATAATGTACATGATATTGCCACCTAGTCGAAATAGGTGAGCAACATTTGGCTCCAACTAGGGGACATGCGTTCGATCATCGGAGAACGTATGAGAATTGCAGAACCTGCAACCACAGACTCTCACCAATAACCAACATAAGACTTCCAACAAAAACCAATAAATAAACAATATAAATAAATGAAATTGCTATAAAAATAGCTATACATATATGCATAAACAATAAACGAGTGAAATAATACAAAACTTCAAAGAAATGCAAGGGAAAAGGGTTAGAGATACGTTATAGAAGGGTGTCCCTTTGGAGACCATGTTGATTCTATGTGTAGAAAAGTTTGAGCTGTTGACTATTCCTTGGAATGTTCAATGGCTCACCATTCAAGTGATCAAGATGGAAGGAATTTGGACCAGCTACTGATTTGATCACATAAGGGCCTAACCATAGGCTTTCAAACTTCCCATGTTTCCTCGGCTTTTCTTTGCCTTTGTCCCATAACACAACTGTATCCCCCACTTTGAAGTCTCTCTGTCTAGTTGATTTGTCAAAGGTTTTCTTTGTCTTTTCATGACTTCTAAAGTTTTGGTCATAAGCTTTTCTTCTTATTTCATCCAACTCTACTAACCGATTTATTCTGTTTTGAAGTGCAGTTTCCTCTAAGTCAACATCCTGAAGCAACTGATACATTGGAAGAGTAAGGTGAACTGGTAGCTGTGCTTCTAAACCATAGACTAACTCAAAAGGACTCTTGCATGTAGAGGCTTTCTTTGTTATTCTATCAGCGCATAAATCATACTTAATTTTACTGCCCCAAAACCTTTTGTTTTCCCCCACAGTTTTCTTGACTATGGTCATTAGGTTTTTATTACTAGATTATGCTTGACCATTTCCTTGAGGATAATAATATGATGCATGAGATAAAACCATGCCATACCTTAAACAAAATGCAGACATTTTAGTTGAAAAAAAGGCTTTAGCATTATCTGTTACTATCTTTGAAGGCACTCCAAATCTTTTTATTATCCTAGTTTCAAGAAAATCCATGACTACTTTTTCAGTTGCTGATTTAGTGGGAATGGCCTCTACCCATTTAGTGAAGTAATTTGTAGCTGTTATAATCCATGAAAAACCATTACTTGAATTATCCTTAAACTTCCCTATGAAGTCTAAACCCCACTGCTGAAAAGGTGCCTCTACAACAACTGGCTGAAGGGGAAGGGCAACTAACTTATGTTTTACAATGAACAATTGACAAGGTTCACATTTTCTTACAAATTGATGCACATTTGAAAATATGGCGGGCCAATAGTAACTTGCTCTAAGAATTTTATGAGTAGTAATTCTAGCAGCAAAATGACCACCACAAAATCCACCACGAAAATCATCCATTAGTTTTTTAGCTTCAACTTCATCCACACATCTAAGGATAATACCTTCTGGATTCCTCCATCCTAAACCATCTTTAATCATGACATACTTGGATGCTTTAAGCCTTAAGGCTCTTCTTTTATGACCAACAAAGTGACTTGGGCATGTGAGATTCTTAAGATAAAAAATAATATCTGAATACCATTCAACCTACTCAAGCTTTAACAAATTTGGGGATGACTGTGGAACATTAATCTGACACATCATATCCTGATCAACCAAACCTGAAGCCTTCTCATTACTTTCTGCCAACATTTTAGCTAGACCTTGTCCTTTGATCAACTTTGTGGGTTTAATTTCTAAGTCATATTCTTGAATTTTAGCCACCCACCTACCTCTTGGACCTAGACCTTCTTCTTGAGTCAACACATCTTTAACTGCTGAACTAGGAACATACCCAATTACTTTGGCATACCCAATAAATATTCTGAAATGCTTAAGGAATTTTACCAAAGCATATGCTTGCTTTTCTACTATGTGATATTTTAATTCTGAATCTCTTAAAATTTTACTCATGCATGCTATGGGCTGTTCTTGGCCTTGCTCATTTTTTTGTAGCAAAACACCAACAAGGGTGTCTTCAGATGCAAAGGAAAAAATGTAGAAGTCTTTAGAATAATCTGGACTTATCAAAACAGGAGCTTGGGCACATGCATCTTTTATTTGCTGGAAGGCCCTTTTACTAGTTTCATCCCACTGAAATTTAACATCATTACTAAGCAACCTATTCAAGGGCTTAGTTACTTCTGCTAGGTTAGGAATAAATCTCCTAAGAAAATTAATTGTTCCAAAGAAGGATTGAAGGCCCTTCTTATTATGTGGCAAGGGGATCTTAGCAATGGCTGCAATCCTTTTGGATCTATTTTCACACCATCTTTACAAATTATGTGACCCAACAACTTCCCCTTTGTTACCCCGAAAACTGATCTAGCTGGATTTAACAAAATCCCAAACTCTCTGCATCTTTCAAAAACCTGTTTTAAATGCCCTATGTGACTTTTCCCATCCTTAGAAAAAACTGTTAAATCATCCTGATAAATTTCAATAATGTTTCCAATTAAACTTCTGAAAGCATAATCCATAGCTCTTTGAAAAGTAGCTCCATCATTAGACAAACCAAAAGGCATCCTTAGATATTCAAAGTTCCCCATGGAGTTGTTAATGTAGTTTTATGCCTATCTTCTTCTTTCACTCTAACTTGGTTATAACCAGAAAAACCATCAAGCATTGAAATCATACTAGATCCTGTTACTCTTTGCAATAAAGTTTCCATCTTAGGAAGGGGATAGTTATCTTTTTGGCACATAATATTTAGATTTCTGAAGTCCACAGACAACCTTATTTGAGCAGTCTTCTTCCTAACCACCACCAAGTTTGAGCACTAAGAAGAATGTCTAGTGTGGGCTATAATTCTAGCTGCTAACATCTTTTGCAATTCTTGTTGTACTAAAGGGGCCAACTTAGGATTTATTTGCTTAAGTTTCTGTCTAAAGGGCTTAGTCTCTTCCTTAAGTGGAATAGTGTCCTGAATCACATCCTCCCTATCGACTTTTAATTCATGAAATGTGAAGGCTAGAACATCTCTATATTCCCTTCGTAACTTAATGATTTGTTCTCTTTCTTCTTTGGGTGTCTTTTTCCCAACCTTGACCATTCTAGGTTCTTTGTTAGTTCCTATGTTGACTTCAAGGTAATCACAAGGTTTTGTTCCGGATTCTTCCTTTGGCTTGTGACCATCTTGTCTATCAAATGCCTTCTCTAAAGCCACCAATTTTCTAGGGGCTGGATTGAGCTTTTGACTTTCTTCTGCATAATAACAACCCTCCTCTTCTTCACTAATGTGAAAACTAGCAAATTCTTCCACACTATTTAAGAATTTAATCACTTGCTTATCATCATCAAAGACTTGCCAGTTATCTACATTATCTGGAACTGAAGGCTTGAAAATAACTTCCATTTTAACCTCTTTGAAGGGTAGAGGCAGCAACCGCAAGTCTATCTGCCTTACTATTAAATTCTCTAGAAATTGCAGCAAACTCTATGTGATCAAAACATAGAATCATATCCAAAATTGCATCCCAATACCTCTTTAACCTTTTTGATTTGCATGTAAACTGTTTGTTGACTTGTGAAAGGACCAAATCTGAATCACCTTTGACTTCCAACCTTTTTATACCTATGTCTTTACACAACTCTAAACCAAGGAGTAAAGCTTCATACTCAACCACATTATTAGTGGCATTAAATTCTAGCCTATATGAAAAGTTGAATTCCTTCTGAGAAGGAGATTCAATGACTATGCCTGTGCCCTTACCAGATCTAGAAAAAGCCCCATCAAAATGCATATGCCAAACTTATTTAACTCTTTCTTCTTCGGATGTTTCTTCTATGGGTTCCAAGGAGTTAGCCAAGAGAGCATAATTTCCAAAATCATCAGTTTTATACTTTAATTCATTACTTGGGTTTCTTGGGTCTTCTACATGGTACTTCATTTCCAACTCTCTATTTAATCTTATGTAAGTTCCTTCAAGAGTTGGGATGGTGGCATAGGTTAAGTCCATTTGAATAGTTGCTCCTAAGTCTGCTCCAGTTTTTCTTGAGAGTAACATGTCCCATGCATCAGGGACATCTATCACTACTATATCCATTTCAATCTGAATGTCTGAAAATGCTGCTAAATGTACTTGTAAACCTTTAATCAAGCCAAAAACTTCAATCTTCTCATTGTCCATAGCACAAATGTTATGGTAAGGCCTTGAAATCCTCAAATTTAACTGGTCCATAACTTTCTTAGTCATGACATTTGAGCTAGCTCCTGAATCTAGCATGCAATTATGAAGAAGATGATTGTTAACTAACAATGAAAGGAAGAATGGTTGATTCTTTTTATTTCCTTTATCCATACTTTGTAAAATGACAGGTGCATCCTAATAGGCTATGGCTTTGTCAACATTACCCTGAGAAGGGTCTTCTATAGCTTTAAGTAGCTTTCCCTTTTGAGAAGGTATCTTCATGATTTCTGCCACAAGAACCAACATCTTAGCATTACTTAACCAACCTCCTAAATCAATGTTTAATTCTGTATTAGGAGCAATTGAATTAGGAGGGGGAGGAGGTACCTTAGGGACATTTGCTGGAGTTCTTTCGTTATCTTGACTTTTCTTACCATTTCTTTGGTAAGTTATGCCCCTACATCTAGAAAAATCTGAAACTTGCTGCTCACTAGGCTTAGGACCAAAGGCTGCTTCTACTACTTCATTTACTGACTCAACACTTGACTACTTTCTATCAAATCCATCCAATCATACATGCCAATGTCATACTTCTGCCCACACATATTTACTTGTTCATTTTCTGTTTTTTCAGCCATTTTCTCACTTAGGGTTTGCAAAAAGAGTTGACAAGTATTTTCTTCATGAAAGTCTCCACAAGGTCTACAATATGGAATGGCTTGATGATCAGTCATATTGGTAGACTCTAAAGGATTTGGGGGCCTTTGATCTTGAGGTGGGGGCCTTCTTTGGTTTTGCCACCTATCATTTGGCTTGTTTGGATGGAAATTATTTCCTCTATTTCTTTCCAAGGAAACTACCTTGCTTTGTAATGCTGTTTGGTTTTCTTGCATGGCAGCCAACTGATTAGCATGATTCACTTCCATTTGTTTAATCAATTGGGTGAGCTTATCTATGGAGTCGCCTTGAGGTTCCTGGTTTTCAAACTTAATTGTTTTTTACTTCATTAGCCTTTGAAGAACTACCCCTTGAAAACCTAAGAATATTAGATTCACCAGCAGCTTGCATGTTTTTATCTATCTTGATGGCTTTATCTTGTGCATCCTTAAGATTTGTAGGTTCCTTATCCCTTATCTGATATTTCATTTCTCCTTCAAATGCTTGGATATAATAAATCAAGAGAGATGCTTCTTGGGGCTTGATGTTTGCAGGGAGACTTTTTACTAAGTCATTAAACCTTTTATTAAATTCTTCCATGGTTTCATTCTCTTGCTTGTGGCTAGCATGCAAGGCTGTCAACAAGAAATGGCTATCCCTTGTATCACCCCATCTATCATTGAAGGCTTCAATGATTTCTTTGAGAGTTTCGAACTTATTGTCATTCTGCTCTTCAAACCACTCCATGGCATCATCCTCTAAAGACAAAACAAACAACCTCGTCTTGACATCTTCATAGTTACTAGCATTACACCACTTGGCAATGCATTGGTTGAATTTGGTGATGTGAGACTTGGCACTGATGGCATTATTATCCTGAAAGGAAGGTAACTTTTCTATAGCTTTATCTGGCAAAGCATGAGGATAACCAACGATGTTAGAGAAATCACATGGCTTGCATAGATCATCCATTGGTGAGGGTTGGTTGTTTTGGGCAAACAATAAATGGATATCAGAGATAACCTCTTCTCCAAGATTTGCAAGGAGTCTACGGGGAGCAAGTCTATTTAACCTCCTCCTATATACCCTTTTGGGCTCGGTGAGGGAGTTGAGTAGACCACCTGAATAGCTCTGGGTAGAATACCCCACTATATTTTGAAGTGGAGTCGCCACTTGGAGAAAATGATAGCTCTAATATGGGTAAACAAATTATTAAAATTTAATTAAAGAATCTTATTAACAATTTAAAGAATTAAAGAAATAAAAAACCATAAATTAATTAATTAAGTTAGATCAAAGACAAATGACTTGTCCTCGGCAATGACGCCAAAGATGTTGCCGCCTAATACACACTTTATGACACAGGAAAGTCAATAACCTGCTATGTGTGTCCTTGGGACAAGTGAGAGCTGGGGACCACTGTCACCATAGTCCACAACTCCTTTGTTTAGGCAAGATCCTTTCAGAGCCAAGGGGGGTAGTCCCTATGGAATACTAAGTTCCTAAGTTTATCAACAATTTAGTTAATGAGATCTTTATTAAGGTGTGTAGGCTAAGGTCTTGCACTATCTAAAAGATGACAAGCAACCAATGCAAATGCAAATTTTCACTTTCAATGACAGTCAAACCTTTTAGATCAATAAAACCAGTGCCTATAAATGAAATGGAGTCTTAGTTAGCGATAGAAGATGTATGGTGGATGCCTATTACTAAAAGCTTATCCAATCCCCGGTCGTTTTTCAGAATACTCCGAAGAGTGATGGCCAAGCAGAGGAGGAGGGGCTAAACAACTGTTGGTTTATTTTAGGGGTTTTATTTTAAATCCTGTTAATGTTGATAATGTCCAAAGTTTATTTTAAAACAATCAATAGGGTCAACCAAGTGGTATCTCTTATGGGAGGTGCTGGTACTTGAACCCTAGATCTTGAAAGTAAATGTGTATAAATTGTGAAAGCAAAAGATTGTAGCAGAAATAGCAATTATCTAATTAAGTCCTAAGCCCCCTAATCCTTCTGCTTTTCATACCTGACCTGAGTTTCCTAAAGGGAGATAACAGGAAGGGACAGAGGATACACGGTGGATTTAAGGTTGTATATTACTCTCTTTGCAGTAAAACAAAGCAGGAAATAAATCTAAAGCTAAGTGCTTGAAATGAAATGAAAGAACTTGAAACTAAATTAAAGCAACTATGCTAACCACACAACAATCTCTTCAAAAGAGAAGGGTGGGTAAAAATGGAAATCTAGATCTACTTGCAAGAAAAACAACTAATAACTAGTAAGCTACTCTACCTCTAATCTAATCTACTTACAATAGATTTACAAAGCCTTTGAAATGATTTGAGAATACTCCAAGAGAATCTCTCTTTGGGGTTTACAAATACCAAAAGAAGTGGAGAGAAATGGGGGTTTAGGCCCCCTTTTGAACTGAATGGTTCTTGAGGCTTCTCTGGACCAAAATGGGTAGCACTTCCTTTCCTCCTGTGTAAAACCTGCAATAAAACAGCGAAGCCTCACAGTAAACACTAAAAAAAACTTTGTTAGAAAAATTAGTCCAAAAATCCCCAAAAATGGAAAAAATCTGAGTGTAAAAATGCTTAAAATGAGATGTTTAGAGGGCTGAAAAGTGAGTTTCCAGCCACCTAAATGATGTTAAAACAGTAGATCTGAAGTCTTGAACTAATATACTAAGGGTTAAGGCCATAAAACCAAGGTTTTTATCACTATACAATGATATAAACTGAGTTTTAAAACCGTTGTAAACAAATGTGCAAAAGTGGAAAACAAAATTATAACCAATGGAGAAAGATGCTCCTTTGTTCTAGATCCCTGCAAATAGACTTATGAGAGCTGCAAAATGTAAGCCAAGTGGTGAACATCCAATAAATCTACCAAAATACTTTGATGAATGTAAAAAAAAAACTCACAAATGAAAGCAGAAATACTTCTACTTACAAATCTCTCCATAAAATACTTTGTGGAGAGTTATCTAGGCTAATACAAATGCAATTCAAATAAATATATATATAAAGTAAGTTACCTCATCCAAAGACACATGAAATGTAGAAGGGAGCCACCAAAAATTCCTCTAAAGATCACTTGTATTAAGCCCAACTAAGGCAAGATTTGATACAAAATAAGCCTCTAGGGCTTGAGCAAAATGAAAGAGCATGAGAAGAAAATAAGAGAGGAGTGATTCCAGCAGCATAACAATAGCTTGAGAGTTGATGTATAATGAGGGAGAGGAGACCTTCTTTTATAGTTGAAAAGATCCCAAACCCACTCCTAAATCAAGGGTCCAAAACATAGATCTAAACTTTAGCTCTCCTCCACCCTTAGATCTAGGTTTGTTGACTTTGCAAGCCATCCAACAATCATAAGCAAGGGGGCCTCTTCAAATCAATGGTCAAAAAGATAGATCCATGTCACAATGAAGCTTAACCCTTAGATCTAGGGTTTCCATGACTCAAGTGGGGCCTCCTTTGACTCAAATTTTTATTTTTTTATTTTTGATATTTTATCTTTTATTTGATCTTTTATTTTTTAATCTTTTATTTTTTATCTTTTATTTTTAATCTTTTATTAAGACATGAGGGGCGCCCCACTTAGGACATCTTCAAAAATTTATTTTGACCATGGGGGGGTTTATTTAAAAATAGAAATTGACTATGCTTAGCCACCCCCCAAACTTAATTACCATGGCCTTATTTGATTTTTTCCTTCAAAATCAAATAATTTAATTTTTCACCTTAGGAAATTAAATTAATTTCCTAGGAAAAAATACCTTGTCTTAACCAAAATTGGTTTAACTTCCTAACCCCTTGAAAAAATACCTTCTCTTAACCAAAATTGGTTTAACTTCCTAACCCCTTGTCAGAATGACATGAGACTTGAACCAATGGCCTAGGGTGGTGTCAGAGCATTTTCATTTGCATTCATACCCCCTATTACAAAATGCCAAGGTTCAAGAGATTACACTATTACATCAAAACTTAATTAATTAACCACCAAATGGTAAAGTTGATTAATTAGGAAAAAAATAATAATAAAAATACAAAAACCTAACGAAATTCCGCAAGACTACAAGAGATGCCTTGCATGGTCACGAATAACATTTTGAACCCTTAGCCACCCCATGGACTTGATTATTAGAATGCCCATCACCACTTTGGAGGATTTTGAGTGAAAAACCTAACCAATTAAAATCGTTAAAGAACAAGATTAATTGGAAAGGGAAAAAAACACTCGATGAGGGGACTTCCCTAACAATCAGTTCCATGGTGTGGCGTCCATATTATATGACCCACATTAACACATAGAATTACATTAATTGCCCTATAGGGTGAAAAATCCCTAGATTTTTCCATGGAACAAATTGTACAATAATGTACATGACGTTGCCACCTAGTCGAAATAGGCGAGAAACAGGCCTGAAATTGTTTACAGACATAATCAAAATACTAACAACTAGAGCGTGGTACTTCTGCCACGGTTTACATATATTAAACAAACATCATGGAGCAAATGTGTGTGCTTGGTCTGGACAGCAACACGACGCTTCTGGTTATGAGCTCATGAGCCGTGAAAATGACGTCTCAGGATGTTTTTGGTGGCTCATCGCTAACTAGGCCCGAACCCTTTGTCTGTATGTTGAGTCAGCAACGTGTCTTTTTCCCTTTGTGTTCATTCCGTGCTCAAAGGCACCTTTCTGCATGGGCTCAAAGCCGGCAAGGGAGTTTGTGTCCCTTCCATGCTCCGCCTTCCTCACAACTCCCTCCTCTCCTGGTAACACTATTATATGAGGGGACTTGAAGAAGGGCCACATTGCTTTTGGCCATAACAAGCCTCTGCAGTGGCTTGTCATTCTTGTACTCCTCACCTCCTATGAGGAGGGTCCTCCTGCAGGTAATACGGTGGGGTGTGTCTTCGACCTCCTCACCACCTTGGAAAATGTTGGCGGATTGGGTGCATGAAAGCGATGATGAAGACTTTGGACCCCTGATGCTCGAGTACGAGCATTCGCTCCCATAGAGCGCTGCTAGCGACTATCATCATGTGTCAAGGCTTTGAACGCAACAATTGCATCCGGGGGCTCTAGAGGGATACCCACGGGACATGAAAGCCCAGGCATTGCGCAACTGGAGGTATGGCTATTTGAAAACAGGTGGATCTCCTAAAGTGTTGGTCATCTTTTCCCCGATGGTTGACGCTCCCTTGGTGTAAAAAACCAGGATGATAGATAAGCATGGAAATTAGCTCGCCAACCAAAACACATCTAGACTAACAAGTTTCTCGAACCAGATTGCCATTACAGATTTCTCAGAATTCTCGGAACCTCTAGCAGAATGATACCTCGAGTTTGCTTCTACACGGGCTCATCTTATGCACCTTAATGGCTCTGAAAGGTGGTGTTTATATAGGATTGGAAAACTGGACACGGGGACGACCCGTCAACATCCTCGCACACTACATCATTGAGTAGCCTGGTGACGGCACGAGCGAACACGTGAGCCGAGGATTTCCTTCCCCGCTGGAGATCTAGTCACGTTGCCTTATCTGCTGTGGCATTTCATTATTGGTTGCGGAAAAGACTTCTGGCGCTAGCCTGCCTTGTCGACCATACGTTTCAGGGCATATGGACTAGACGTTTCTTGCCCTTTCGTTCCTGCTGACGACGATATCTGGACAGTTCCTTTCTGCCGCGTCTTCCCTGCTTTGTTTGGAGATCAGATTTGCCACTCCACATCTTAGATCCTCATATTCTTCTGATTTCACACGCCAACCACACGACGGATGTTCGGTTTTGGGTGAGATGTCGCTGTCGCGGGGATGATTTTTACCTGTAGGCATGTCACAAATGGCGTCGGGGAACTCAATTAACTGTCGGGAAAATAGATCGCACGTGAAGGCGTCCCTTCCGCCTTCAGATCGACCTTAACACGATCTTTACGGATCTGAAATGTTTTCAACCGCTCGATCTGAACACCCTTCATATCCATCATCCACGTGTACATAACCACAATGTTTCGTCAGTTTGATGGAGTCACTTATCTCGTGCTAGTCCCATCCGCGAAAGTGCTACCCACCGTAGATCTTCCCACGATGAGATCCCGACCGTCAAATGCTGTGTTACTTTAAGCTATTTCGCGGATCAGGAGACAGAAAACCCAACGAGCACTTTGATCTAGCAAAATCGATCTCGCCTGTTGATCTGTCTTGTGTTGATCGTGGCCTTTGGAACTTGCGGTTGCTTTAGTGTCATTTCGCGGAAATGCAAACGACAGTTTTGATCGTGCATGTGGTTCTCACGAAAAGCACTTCGTTCGTCGATCTAACTCGCTTTTAGATCCTCGTTGTAGAAACGCCCTCCCTTTTAACTTGATTTTTCGGCCACCCTGAGACTAGAAATTTATGCGCATTTTGAGCCCCTTTGATTGCTTTGCCATGCCTTGTCGCCATCGCCTGCTGAGCGGAAAATGGTGATAACAAGTGGCTCCAGCTAGAGATGCTATTGTCCTTGCGAGGTAGCAAAGAACGATCGTAGACCAAGTGCCAAATCCATTGGGAGCCCCCCCAACTCTGCTGCAATCTTTCAAAAAATGCTCCAAAGACCAAAATTAGGTTGAATGATGGAAACAATTGAAAAGCTAAGCTGATAGTTGAGAAAAACTGCTGAAAAGGGAAATGCTCGTCATGCCGAGCTTATTTATTCCTACCTACACTATCTAATGGACTTCATCACCTGGTTAAGTGATTTCCGACTTCTAGTGAAGCCAGCTAAGTAAATGGTCCCAGAAACACCATTTCTTCTCACACGTTGTAGAGAACACCACTAAGAGACTTAGTGATACTGAATTATAACAAAAGAATTGATCTTTACAATAAAGATCTAACCATACATTACCGTTTCCCAGATGCTCCATGTATTCCACTACCGGATCGTAGAAACTAGGGCGGTCGTCGATCTCTTCAGTTGTTAGTAGTGCGTGGTAAGAATGTCCCAATTTCCATTCTACTATCATTATGCGGAGGTGATGCCTCAAAAAATTATGAGAGATAGCTATTGGCTCCTCTTTGTCCGTGACACCGATTTTATTGCACGAGATTCCGGAGATCACGGCCTGCTCTCTCATAGGTGTCGCAAAAAGGGTAGCGCTGCTTTCTTCAGCAGATTCGGGCTGGTCTACTTATCGGAGACCATCTCGGTCGGAAAATCCCTCTTTGTACTTGGGGGCATGATCACAAGGAATACTGCATCCCATGGAGAAATCTGTCCTCTGCCTGCCTTGAGGAAATTGCTCGAGAAATAACCCCTCTTGTTCGCGACTGGATTGGTTTCCAAAGGAACCATGCACATAGTCCTCTAGGCAGTGTTCGAATGATGCGCTTCGCCCTTGGCTCTGGGTATCAGGAAACAGAATCTCATCTTTTGGACTCGTCCCTTCATGGACGTAATCATCTTCTTCAACGGGGCCGAGCAGGCAAAACATCTCTCCCTGAGGTGGTGTCCTTGGGCTTAGGACGTATGGGGAGGTCTTTACCCTGGCAATCTTGTCTTGTTCTCTGTTAAGCATCCGACTTACAAGATATATAACTGTTTCTTCAGGTACGCTGCCCCAATAATCATCCTCGTATTCATCATATATAGGCGTACTGTAATCCTTTTCGAGGCCACCCCGGATGTAACTCGAAACAAGCCGGTTGCGATTTCGTAAGAACGGATGGATAAAACTTTCTGCCTCTCCGTCCCTTGGTTGATCTTCTTTTCGTACATCGGAGGACAATGCGAGCTGCCAAGGGAATTCTTCCCTTGTCTCGTGCATCTCTGCTCGGTCCAACTCCTTGTCGTTTTCATTAGTGCAACCATGGTCCAGGACCTTTCTTGACAACTTGAAAGTTTCCTTGACATCCAACGCATCAGCAAACATTCCTTGTAATGATGTCGACTTTCTTTCCAACAGAAACAAAGACAAGTTGGGGGGAAAAATAGAAGCATAAAATAGTTTTGCTGCATCCTCCAAGGGCTGAATTTCTTTTGGCATGCCATAATAGGAACTTGCGAATATCCTGTTGAAACTTGACATGGCTTCACTTTCGTGTTTCCTCATAGAATAAAACTTTGAGAGCATCTGGTCCATTGACCTCTTTTCACCCCAAAAATCTAGGAACATACGTGAAAATTCCTCCCATGTGTTGATGGACTCTGGCTGCAAATGCCTGAACCATTTTTTGACACGGCCTTGCAAAGATTGGAAGAAAGCTCTCATACAAACGTCATCATGCTCTATCTCGAAAAGATCAAGAAAATACTCAAAAGCCTGTAGATGTTTCTCAGCTGTACGGTCTTCAAATTCTCTGTCAAACTCAGGAAGGTATTTATAATGTTTTGCAGGGAAGTCATGAAGGATCTGAGGCAGGCGAAGGGGCATGTATCGACTTTGGGTATTGGGTGCAACGGGACCTTGTGGAAAAGGTTTGCTCTCGGAAACTGCATCATGAGGCTCGTCTAGCGACCTTTTAGTATCAAGGATTTCCGGTGGAGGATCCAGGCTAAAATCAGATTTACAGGATGGGGAGATATAGTCCATCCGTAGGGAAGGATATACAGGAGTGAACTCGTGGCTTTGCTTGGAATGAAATAAGCCGTGGCAAACTATCTTAACAGACTTAAGGAAAAAGAAAGAAATATTCACAAGAAGAGCCAAGACGTTTTGGAGGAAGCTAGATCTTAAGTACCTCGTCTTCTCTTCAAGCCTACCCATGTCTTTGCCGCGAACTTACGCACGTTGCGGAGAGCTTCCAACACCTCCTTAGAAACTTAACTTTCAGTACCACGGCATCGGTGGAGCTGTCGCAGTATCGGAAACACGGGTTTACGAAAGTCGTCAAGTGAGAGATTCATTTTCTTCTGGATGCTCGACCGCCGTTCACCTTCGACACTCTGGTCTACAACCATAGTTTCAGGAGGTTTCGAAACTTCCTCCTTGTATCGGTCTCTTTCGATCATCGATCTTCCCAGTGGAGTCGTCCTTCAGAACTTTTAACGCGGAGTCGCTAGGGAAAATGATATAACCTTTTCACATGCAGGAGCCTCTGTTTGCCCGCAGAAACCCTTTATCCTTTGAATCTTTGTCGTTCTTCCCAGGGATGATCTTCAATTTTGTCCCCGGCAACGGTGCCAGTTTGTTAGCACCCAGAATCGCACCCAAGGTTGCAGGAAGGCGGATCTCGAGGTAACAACAGAACCACTTTAGAAAAGGGAGCTAGCTCCTCCGATTCCAGAGAGGGGTCTCTCACAAATACATAAACAAGGCCAGATTTATATTGTCACAATTGGGTATCGAACATGTGGTGGTTGGAGGTGAACTAAAGATATATCGGGCTATGGAGTCAAAAGAAAAACTCAAAGAGACAGAGTGGTTTGCATGGGAGAACACTTACAAGAGCGAGATAGTGCTTCAATTACTGTCGTTGTATTTAGGGTCTGGTGAAAAGTAGAACGATGACAATCCGCTAACGTGGAGCACCGCTAAGATGAATTCCGCGTCAGTTTTGGAAGAAATAGTTTTGTGGACGTCGTAGACAATGGCAGGAGCATATGAGTATGAATTCCTGGTCATTATACACTAAGCTTACGACGTGAAGAAGACATAATGTAAAAAAAAGATAACTGGAAAACATGCACATAAGAAAGAAAGCACAGACTGTAATTTTGGAAACACACAAGAATTCTTGAAATGAGTACAACCAACATTTGGCTCTGTATATTGCTTCAAGGTCTCGTAGACACGATAGTCTTACAAACTTAAAAATAGATCAACCCACCCACACCGTCTCCCTCGGCGGGGAGCTTTTTATAACGTTTCAAAATCCCAAGGCTAATCCTCGAAATAGGGCCTGAAATGTTTATAGTCATAACCAAAATACTAACAACTAGAGCATGGTACTTCCGCCACGGTTTACATATATTAAACAAACATCATGGAGCAAATGCGCGTGCTTGGTCTGGACGACAGCACGACGCTTCTGGTTTTGAGCTCGCGGGCCTTGAAAACGACGTCTCAGGGTGTTTCTGGTGGCTCGTCGCTGACTAGGCCCGAACCCTTTGTCTATCTGTTGAGTCAGCAACGTGTCTTTTCCCTTTGTGTTCATTCCGTGCTCAAAGGCACCTTTCTGCATGGGCTCAAACCTGGCAAGGGAGTTTGTGCCCCTTCCCTGCTCAACCTTCCTCACAACTCCCTCCTCTCTTGGTAACACTGTTATATGAGGGGATTTGAAGAAGGGCCGCATTGCTTCTAGCCGTAACAAGCCTCTACAGTGGTTTGTTGTTCTTGTACTCCTCACCTCCTATGAGGAGGGTTCTCTTGCAGGCAATACGGTGGGGTGTGTCTTCGACCTCCTCACCACCTTAGAAAAAGTTGGCGGATGGGGTGCATGAAAGCGATGATGAAGACTTTGGACCCCTGATGCTCCAGTACGAGCATTCGCTCCCATAGAGCGCTGCTAGCGACTATCATCATGTGTTGAGGCTTTGGATGCAGCGATTGCATCCGGGGGCTTTGAAGGGACACCCACGTGACATGAAAGCCCAGGCATCGCGCAACTAGAGGTATGGCTATCTGAAAACAGGTGGATCTCCTAAAGTGTTGGACGTCTTTTCCCTAATGGTTGACGCTCCCTTGGTGTAAAAAACTAGGGCGATAGATGAGCGTGGAATCGAGCTCGCCAACCAACAACACACCCAGACTAACAAGTTTCTCGAACCAGATCGCCATTGCAAATTTCTCAGAATTCTCGGAACCTCTAGCAGAATGATACCCTAAGTTTGGTTCTACACGGGCTCATCTTATGCACCTTAATGGCTCTGAAAGGTGGTGTTTATATAGGATTGGAAAATTGGACACAGGAACGACCCGTCAACATCCTCGCACACTTCATCGTTGAGTAGCCCGGTGATGGCACGAGCAAACACGTGAGCCGAGGATTTCCTTTTCCGTTGGAGATCTAGTCACGCCGCCTTATCTGCTGCGGCATGTCATTATTGGCTGCGGAAAAGACTTCTGGCGCTACCCAGCCTTGTCAACCATACGCTTCAAGGCATATGGACTGGACGTTTCTTGCCCTTTTGTTCTTGCTGACAACGATATCTGGACAGTTCCTTTTTGCTGCGTCTTCCTTGCTTCGCGTGGAGATCAGATTCGTTGCTCCACATCTTAGATCTTCATATTCTTCTGATTTCACACGCCAACCACATGACGGATATTTGGTTTTGGGCGAGATGGCGCTACCGTGGGGATGATTTTTACCTGTAGGCATGTCACAAATGGCGTTGGGGAACTCAATTAACTGTCGGGAAAAAAGATTGCAAGGGAAGGTGTCCCTTCCGCCTTCAGATGGACGTTAACACGATCTTTACGGATCTGAAATGTTTTCAACTGCTTGATCTGAACACCCTTCATATCCATCGTCCACGTGTACAGAACCGTAATGTTTCGTCAGTTTGATGGAGTCACTTATCTCATGCTAGTCCCATCGACGAAAGCGCTACCCACTGTAGATCTTGCCTCGATGAGATCCCGACCGTAAAATGCTGCATTACTTTAACCTATTTCGCGGATCAGGAGACAGAAAACCCAACGAGCACTTTGATCTGGCGAAATCGATCTCGCTCGTTGATCTGTCTCTTGTCGATCGTGGCCTTTGGAACTTGCGGTTGCTTTAGTGTCATTTCGCAGAAATGCAAAGGGCAGTTTTGATCGCGCATGTGGTTCTTGCGAAAAGCACTTCGTTAGTCGATCTAACTCGCTTTTAGATTCTCGCTGTAGAAATGCCCTCCCTTTTAACTTGATTTTTCGGCCACCCTGAGATTAGAAATTTATGCGTGTTTTGAGCCCCTTTGATTGCTTTGCCCTGTCGCCATCGCCTGCTGAGCAGAAAATGGTTATAACAAGTGGCTCCAGCTAGGGATGCTATCCTCCTTGCGAGGTAGCAAAGAACGATCGTAGACCAAGTGCCAGAGCCATTGGGCGCCCCACCAGCTCTGCTGCAATCTTTCAAAAAATGCTCCAAAGACTAAAATTAGGTTGAATGATGGAAACAATTAAAAAGCGAAGCTGATACTTGAGAAAAACTACTTAAAAGGGAAATGCTCGTCATGCCGAGCTTATTTATTCCTACCTACACTATCTAATGGACTTCATCACTTGGTTAAGTGATTTCCGACTTCCAGTGAAGCCAGCCAAGTAAATGGTCCCAGAAACACCATTTCTTCTCACACGGTGTAGAGAACACCACCAGGAGACTCAGTGATACTGAATTATAACAAAAGAATTGATCTTTACAATAAAGATCTAACCATACATTACTGCTTCCCAGATGCTCCATGTATTCCGCTACCGGATTGTAGAAACTAGGGCGGTTGTCGATCTCTTCAGCTGTTAGTAGGGCGTGGCAAGAATGTCCCAATTTCCATTCTACTATCATTATGTGGAGGTGATGCCTCAAAAAATTATGAGAGATATCTATTGGCTCCTCTTTGTCCGTGACACCGATTTTAATGCACGAGATTTTGGAACTCATGGCCTGCTCTCTCATAGGTGTCACAAAAAGGGTAACGCTGCTTTCTTCAGCAGATCTGGGGTGGTACCCTTTTAACTTGATTTTTCGGCCACCCTAAGACTGGAAATTTATGCACGTTTTGAGCCCCTTTGATTGCTTTGCCTTGCCTTCTCACCATCGCCCGCTGAGTGGAAAATGGTGATAACACATTGTTTTGTCTACAGGAGGGCGACTTCACTTGGGCATTTTTGCACGACTTCCTCAACTCGCTTGTTTGGCATCACTTGTATCACGGGGTTTTCATTAGTATCATTGTGATCTATGATTTCATCTTGCTATTTTTCTGTAGCATTTGTCCATTTCTCTTGATGCATCAAATTTGATATGGTTGATGTTTGTTGTGCAGGAGAGAGAACGCATTCGCTTCCTTGGGAAAATCGTTTTACATAGAGGCTTCCTCCAAATCTTCTCAAATTGATCAGGACGGCATAGATCATCATCATCAAGGCATCTACAAGGTTATCTAGGTAAGATCTACAGGTTAGTTCTTCTTTTCTTGATCTCAATCTATTGGCACTTTCATTTTCATGTTAAAACCCTAAATATAAAAAATAAGGCAGTGAATATTGTCACTATTTTTGCATTGGTCACGTTTCCCAAGGCAGTGAATATTGTCATTATTTGCTAGTACCCTAATTCTGGATCTAGTAGAAGAGCTCATAGGTCACTTGTATCTCAAGCTTGGATCAATTTCATACC
The DNA here is from genome assembly GCA_001517045.1 of Pseudotsuga menziesii. Lineage (NCBI taxonomy): Eukaryota > Viridiplantae > Streptophyta > Pinopsida > Pinales > Pinaceae > Pseudotsuga > Pseudotsuga menziesii. The sequence continues at coordinate 417,824 of LPNX010783833.1, read as the reverse complement.
TCAGAAACCCCTGATCCAAACCCTAACACACCTTGTGACTTCATCCATAGATCTAGGTTTTACTTAACCTTACACCTTACGTACTTCAACTTCATTTGATTTGATCTGGTGTTTTGGTCTGATCTCTCCTGTTGGGAGTAGATTTGGGTCTCCCCCATTGTTGTCTTGGGCTAAGACAACATTAAGTGAAGATTGCTTCGATTGGCATGACAACCACCCATTTGGGAGTCGAGGCTATCTTGGTTCCAACTCTTTAGTTGTCCATCCCTCTACTGTCCATCCTGGATCCACCTCATAGAGGCAACTACAAGTTTGGTGATAACAAAACCCTAGCTGAGGGTTTTGCTGATAGATCTTCAGTAGTAGCAGTACCCTTGTGAGCAAGTGAATGTGTGATAATGAATTGACTTTATCTTCTTTTATAGCCTTTAGTCACCTGTAAGTGGACCAAAATTAGGAAATATAAAATAATAATATTTTATTCTTTTCCTAATTTCACTTTTACCTTTTTATCAAAAGGGTCCTTTTAGTAACTTTGACTTTTATTCAGAAAGTCCATATGTAATTTGACTTTCATCTGTGGTCCAAAAGTCCTTATGTATTTTTTACTTTTGACTTTAGCCTTTTTCCAAGTGCCCCTATGGTCATTACCTGTGGTCTTTTTTATTCCAAAAGTACATCATCATAAACCAAGAGAGTTACTAATGCTTTTATCTCACAATCTATTTGACACCAAGATCAGGTACTAGGGTAACTTAACCAAGGGTAGCTAAGCCTTGGAGAAGTACACAAAGCCCATAGATCAAAGGTTAGAGTGTCACACATGCCCAGACCCAGTTTAGGGCTTGTAGTGCCTTCCTGGTAACAGACCAGGTGCCTCAGCCATGGGCTGCATAATTTGACCCTAGGTCAAATACTTGGTAATAGACCAAGCGCCTCCATTCTCCAAGAGAATGGCTACTCAGAACTAAGTTGAGTCTACCAATACTAGACTGGTCCACATCGTGGTCCCAGACCAGATGTCTACCATTCAACAGAACAGTCGCTCAACACTGGGTTGAGTCTACCCAGAGTAGAGCTGGGTCTATATCATGGTCCCAGACCAGATATCTACCATTCAACAGAATGGTCACTCAACACTGGGTTGAGTCTACACCGTGGTCCCGGACTAGGTGTCTCCATTCTTCGAAGAGAATGGCTCTCGATGCTGCTCAAAAAAATCAACACTCATAAGTGGAGGATTTTGAATCAGTGACATGGCTCACATTGGAGTACCCTTGAGGCCTCTCAATAGGCTCCTCAGTGAGATCAACTAAAGGCTTCTTGGCCTTCTCCCTCTACTTCTCTGAACAAGATGTCTCATAGACTTCCATATTTGAGTCACTGGAAGACTCCTTGGAGTGATGGAAGATTGCATCTCTACTTTCCTTTTCTGCAATCCCACTTTGTTGGGGATTGAAGAGCACAATTGGCTCCCTCTTGATCTTTGAATCTTAACAGGGGTCATGAATTAGAGCTTTAATAACACGTTCTGAAATCTTATAAGGTTACCTTCACAGACTCCAATCACAATGGCTGAGCTCATACTTCCACCCTTAGGCCACACTAGAGGCTTTCCTTCAGAGAAGGATATAGATAACCCCTTGTCTTCTAAAACTGTCATTGAAAGAATATTCTTCTTTAAACCAAGGACCTACAAAATTTCCTCAAAACTAATCAAAGTACCTGAATTAAGTTGTAAGGTAGTTGAACCAACTCCTTTTATTGCATAGGTACTTCCATCTTCCAGTTCCACTTTCACATTGAACTTGTTGCCCTTGTAATTTGCAAGAGCCTCCTTGAGTCCAGTCATATGCTTGGAAGCTCCACTATTTATCCACCAGGACTCCGTTGAGTTGGGGATGGAACCTGAGAGTGTTGAGACCAAGTAGCATTCTCTTCTTTGATCTTGATCCTTGGTCTCGGTCCTTATTTTCTTTTGTTGAGGCTCTTCTTCTTCGGTAGGAGCTGAGGCATGATACTTCCCCCAATGCCATTTCTTATTAGGTGGTTTCTTACAGTGTCTTGCTTAATGACCAAGCTGACTACAATTATAACACCTAACTTTTGATTTATGAAAATGCTTACCTTGAGGTCTCTTACCTTTGCCCTTGTGCTGAGGGAATCTTTTTCCCTTCTTTGTCTTGGGCCTTGGCAGCTAGGGCATGATCCTTTTTAGTTGGAGGCCCAAATCTACTTTGGATCGTACCTTCTTCTAAGAAATCATGCCATAATCTATTAAAGCTTGGTTGAATCTCTCTTCCGTTTATTGCTGCAAGAAATGTCTCCCAAGATGTAGGAAGACCATCTACTATTGTTTGCACAAGGTCATCTTCATCTACTTCAACTCCTATTGCCATGAGCCGATCTCTTATCTGAGAGATCTTTGAGAAGAAAGAAGCAATTGATTCCTTCTCCTCCATCTTCAATAAACAAAGTTGCTTCTTCAAGACCCTCTTCTGGGTAGGTTCCTTCTTCTCATAAAGATTTGCTAGGGCATAAAAGCATTCTTTAGCTGTCCTTAGAGGAGCTATTACATATATCAAATTATCTTTAACTGAGTCAAAGATGACTCTCTTTGCCTTGGCTTGCTTCTTCTTAAATGCTGCTCTTCCTTGAGTTGTTGTGGGCTCTTCCACAACTCTAGTAACCAGATCATCTAGATCACTCTCCTCTAGGATCTTCAAAACCCTAGCCTTCCATGCATTAAAGTTTGAGGCTCCTTCAAGCCTATCTTCTGACTTAACTGAAGTAGAATCCATCTTCAAACCCTTACTATCAACTTGATGAGTTTTTCCAAGTAACTCCTGCAATCAAGTTGATTAAAGCACAAACCCTTACCTTCGGGTCTATGTAGATTCTATTAGTTTGCAAAACAAAGTTAGCTACAAGCCCTAAGCTCTTATACCATATCAAAGTTTTAGGGTTTTTCAAAATTTAACTAACTTGAACAAAACTTCAGATCAAATAAAATGAATACTGAAGTAAAAGTACAACGGTGACAAAGGACTAGATAATAAACAATATAATTTTCATCTCTTTCAACTTTAACACTCCCAAATGTCCCTGTGTTAAAGTTGAAATATACAAGAACAATAAATAACAGACGTAGTAATAAATGATAAACTAATGAATGAGTTAAATAAAACTAACAAATAACATCAGTAAAAGAAGAAACAATACTGGTTTGGACCTAACTTATACTCATACTTTCAAATCAGATCTTGTCTCTTAGGAGACAAATCACTCAAGGAACAAATCTGGCCCTTATCTGAGGGAACGCCGTACCTCAGAGATAGATAGATAGGTTGTTGTAGAGTAGAGTTAGACCAGTGTTTTAAAACTCGGTCCGAGCCGACTCGGACTCGGCCGAGTCACCCAAGTTGACCCTGAGCCGAGCCGAGTCGGCCTTTAACTCGGGTCGGGTGGCCGGTTCGGTACCGAACCGGCCGAGTTGAGCCGAGTTAAAGGTCAACTCGCCGAGTTGGACCCGAGCTCAATTTTTTTTTAAATTAAAATTTATTAATAACTAACCTAAAATCTAACCTAACCCCTAACCTAATCACTAACCAACTACTATAACAGTTACGACCCAGTCAAGGAATTCGTGAGTGTGGCTCGTGGGTGCTCGGTGGAGGCTCTGCATAGTGCAGAGTCGCAACATGTCTCCTCACAGCCATCATTTCCGTGACAGGAAACTAAATGTAAATCAATTATATTTCTGTATGTACCAGAAATCCTGGAAATAATATAACATATGCATTTTAGCGTCGATCCCACGGCCATAAATTCAACGACATCAACCCACGGCTTCTTCGATTGGCTTAGTTGTTTGAATATCAGTTCGTTGAAGTTAACATGGTATCCATGGAGCGGCAGTGCTATGAGAAAATTCGCACTACGATGTGTGTTTTCACACAAAATCTCAAAGGCAAACTATTAACTAATGTTTAAAAGCTGCCATACAGGAAAGCACTATGCATTATTATATTAATATCTTTGGTTTAAAGATAAAGCATATATGCCAAAACGTTTTGTATAAGGAACTAGCATTCCCAACCTGCAGACGGAGTGGAGTTTAATTTTTATAATGTAGTTATAATTATAGCAGCCTAATGTATTACAATGTATTACAATTATAATGTATAATATCTAATGTACATTGTATAGTTATAATTATACATTATACAGTACTTTTTGCTTGCAATTTTGATATGTTCACCCTTATATGGTATATATATGATCATATTTTCGATGTTTTGTCTCTAATGCTTTGGAATGATGGATTATAATCTTTAAAATATATATATATTTTTTTAAAATTAAATATTTTATGTGTTTCTTAGTAAACCGAGTCATTAAAATCAAACTGGCCGAGTCATTGTCGAGTCATTGCCGAGTCCGAGTTGACCCTCGGCCGATTCCAAGTCCGAGTCCGAGTTTTAAAACATTGAGTTAGACAAGTACAGACCTCAAGGTGCTAACCAAAACAATCCACGAATGAGGATGAAAACTTCAAACCCTTGCTGCAATAAATGATAGTCTTTAGGATAGTCATACATCAATCAAATAGAAACACCTTTCAAATGTGCAGAGGCAACCTTAAACCATACACTAACACCCTCAAACTATGGCAGCACCTACACAAAGACAATGACACCCTCATACATAGCAATAACAACCTCATGGAGGTTGAAAAGGGGCAAAGACACCCTCTAAACAGGCTAAAGTAGGCCAAGGCCTGCTCCAGCAGGCTAATAGCAAAGACCACGACAGCCCTAGCAGGCTCAACAAAGGTCACAGTAGGCACCTGCAAGAACACACCCCTCAGTTTAGACCTCAAAGTAGTCACGGTGGACACCAACAAGGATACAATCCACTAAACTGACCTTAGAAAAGTCATGGTAGATACATATTGGATCACAAAATAGTCACGACAGCCCAAGGGAGTAACGAATACCACATATCAAGTCACAAAATAGTCATGGAATCCCTAAACATGTTCAACAATGGTCAAAACCCAACCCTAACAACTCAACAAGGTCACGACCCAACACTAGTAGCCCAATAGAGGTCACAACCCAGTACTAACAACCGAACAGAGGTAACGACCCATCACTAGCAGCCCAATAGAGGTCACGACCCAACACTAGCATCCCAATAGAGGTCATGACCCAACACTAACAAACCAACAGAGGTCAGGGCCTAGCTCTAACAGGTCATCAAAGGTCACGAGCCAGCCCTAGTAGATTCAATAGTGATCACAACCCAACAAAACAGGTTCACGATAACCCTAGACAGATTTAACAATGGTCACATGTCAAGAAGAGAGAAAGAGCAACACAAACCCTTAGAGATGTCAAGCCAAAAGAGTAGCAACCTCAAATTAGATGTAGATGAGCAAATCTCAGACCTTATCTTGCTTGTCTCATAATGAGATCTAACACTTTATTTATAGGCTTCAAATTTCTTCTAGAAGGATCAACCTTAGGACTTTAGGGTTACTCAAGACATCCTAGCTTTTAGGAGTCTTACCAAAATAAAACATAAAATAATATTATGTTGAATTTAGGATAGGGTACTAATGGTCAAGATGTCATACTTACAAGATAAAACAATAAAGTTACATCATCATAACAAAAGGGTTAAGGTACCACATTAGGAGAGGGGGGCACTAGCATAAGGACCAACAAGGGGTCAAAACAAGACTATAAGTCAACAAGAGGGGTCACAACAAAGTGGGAAGACAACCTCTTCACCCATAAGACCAAGGTGTACCAACAAGGTGGGAAAACAACCCTTTTACCCACAAGATCAAGGTGTCAAACTTTTATCTTTTCTCTCAAGGTATATAGTCCATAAGTGTTCCATACAATAACTGGAAGTTTTAATCATCACCATGTAAGGAAGGTCCAAACTGGATGATGTGGTCCTCTGGTCCACCTGATTGTTCCTAAATGTCAAGTGCTAGTGACATCATTAAGGGGTGGCTAGTCCCTTGAGAAACAACCTAGCTTAATCGTTTATGAGAGGAGGACATCACACATCATCATCTTGGTTAATTGATCAAGATCCACCTGGTTTACTGATTAGGTATGTACCTGCAGGAATTGCTTGGTCCCAGATCAAGAATTTGCATGGTCCTAGATCGGGAAGTCTCTGTCTCAACCTGCAGGATCTGCTTGGTCCTCGTGACCAAGAAATTGTTTGTTCCTAGGCCAAAATACCCTAGAGACATATAGGGGCCCTAGCCATATGCTAGGGACTTTGCCATGGCATCAACCTGCTTGGTCTCAGACCAAGTATCCCAAGAGACTGCTGGGGGCCCTAGGGTAACTCCTAGGGATTTACTTTGCCTGGTTAACTGACCAAGAACCCTAGTTAACTTACTAGGGTTCCATCCTCCTTGAGAATGGGTCTCGCAGCAACATTATCTTTAAAAAAGGGTAGATTTTTACTATGGTCATAACAATTGAGTTAGATAATCAACACTGCCAACATTGAGGTACATAGAGGGGTTGATGCACTTGATTAAATGCCAATCCCCTACCCTCATACATGATATAATCTTGTGGAAACGTTGCAAGACTAAAACCCTGAATATTGTTAAGTCTGTTAAATTCTGAATGGGGCCTAAACTTCTACTTTTTGCATATGAAGTTCGATGAGGTTGGAACCACTCTCAAACATCCTGAAACAATTAATGGTAATGTTAAAAGTTTATGTAAAAGTGGTATTCTCAAGAATTTAATAATACCGTTTAGTGTGTTTTTTTGTAAGTAAGCCGCACCTTGTATTAGATATCAAAAGGAGAATTACATAGAGTCTCTGGAAACAGAGATATCAGGCATCTTATCTAATCTGATTAACAAGCTTCCCGACCAACTACCCATACAGAGCAAAAACCATGAATGGCAAACAACCCTCCTCTTGTCTACTATCATGAGAAAAACATTTTTATCCACCATCTTCCACCCTTCTACCCAATTCGGACATTCCCCAAGATTACACAACATTGCCAAGTTTTACAAATTAACATCACAACCGGATTCCAAAATTGAACGTAAAACCATATAAACAAAACCGATTAACACTGACCCTAGAAACCTAGTAATTACAGTCAGAAACCCTAGCTAAGAAATATACAGGGGGGTTAAGAACCTTGATGCCTAATAGGCAGGCTGAAATCCTCGCCTGTATACTATTCCACTTCAGCTTGCCATCCAGGAGCACAAACCTCGCCGGCAGCTCCACTGTGTGGTCTACTAGCCTCATCTCGCTGCATTGGAACCGAGCCATGATGTTCAGTACGCACAAGATCAGGATGAGGCCAGAACTGAATGCCCAGGTGGTGAGCAATGACATTTATTTTCTTGTGCATTAGATGAGAGTCCTTCCACTGCTCCTTCTAGAAAGGGACCGAGACTTCTTCCCCTTGCTACTTGGCATTCCGTTCAACCATCAAATGCCCCAACATGCCCTTGGTACCCAAAACATCGTAACAACCCTGTCATACAGCGACAGGCGACTCCTAGCATTGCTCGGGTTGGTTATATAGGGCTCCAGGGCCTCAAATTCCTCTACAATTTTCTCTATTTCTAGCTTCTCCAAGAGCTCCTTCTCTACGACCTCGATTTCTTCCTGGGTAGCTTGCAGAACAATAACTTTATACCTCCAGGATGTGTGAGCCATACGAAGCTGTTCGCAGTTCGCTTGCTTCCTTCCTGGCTCACCCTTGGCATCCTCATTGACCTCCATAGCAAGTTCCACACTCATCACCAGAATTTGCTTCCTCACCCAAGCTGCCACCTTTCCAAAAGTGTAACTTAGAATTTGTGGCCACAAGGCGACGAAGATGGGAGATTTAAACTTTGTCACCCACTGTAGGACTATCTCGCCAACCTCAGCGCTGATGATTCTGTAACCCAGCCACATCATGCAATGATTTCCCAACATCCTGAGACGACTTGAAATCCCCCATCAAACTGACCTTCACATCCTGACTGTCGTACACCCCCATCAGACTAGCCAGGCTGCCAGAGGATGAGCATTAATGATCTGCTTATCCCCTATACCAAACACACCTTGCTTGAATTGCCTCCAAATCCCAGCACGGAGGTTGTAATTATACATACCCCATGCAGATTCACCACCTTAGACACACGTCACCCTCTTCACCATGTGTCTCTCGGTTGTCTGTCCTCTCAACACTTAAGACACCCGCATCTGGGGAATATTACCCTTTAATGTTACTGCTGATTACTAAGGTTAGTTTTTTTGTTATTGGTGTAGGCCTTTTTTTGTTTTAACAAAACTGAATTTTTAGGGCCTAGAGCCACACCTGTACGATGTAGTACAAAACCAGTTGGTTCGGTAGGGAACTGGCTGGTCAGGTGAAAAAAGGCTGGTTCTGTACTGAACCGGCCAGTTCTTGTACGAAACTGGACGGTTCGATATGGAATTGGCCATTTCCGGTTCAGGGTGGCAGTTCGAACCTGATAGGTGCCTAAACCGGTCGGACCGGCTAGTTTTGCCAGAACCAGACCGGCTCTGATAACACTGGACAGTAGAATGCACTATTTAAGAATGCAAAGAGAATTTAAGGGAACAGGGGAAGCAGTGAAAAGCTGGAATAAATAAATAAATAAATGCAACTGTGAAGTGCATGTACACTTTTTTTCCTTTACAAAACATGTGTTTTTTTTTTCAAGGATAGAGAGGCTTTGTACGAAACTATTTTAGAAGTGGAGGCAATCAGTAGTTGCAATTCCAAAGTGTTTGCCAAGTTCAACAGCTAGGCACAAGAGCAAGATGTGAGAAATAGCTTTTCTTTCTGGGTTAATTTATAATGCATAAAGTAAGGTTTAGGTTAGCTGACAAGTAATCAGGTGAGGTCCTGTAATCTTCCTGGGAGCTGCTTGCTACATCAATGTACCTTGCAGATGAAGCTTCTTTCCTTAAATTATTTTGAGGTTTAGACTCTAGAGATTGAACCTGCTGTAAATTTGTCTAGTTTGTCATGGTTGGGTCTATCTTTATCAAGTAAATGGAATTGTTTAATAGCAATGCAAGGATGGGATACTTTGTCTCCAGTTTTAAAATAAATCTCGCTGCTTATGTAGACCAACAGGTATAGAGTGGAACAAGCACCTTAAAATATACTTCTTTATTAGACATTTAACAAATTCAGTCTGAATCTTTTGATATAACTTAATCATTCTGGTTATTACTTCCTAGCATTCTCTTTGTTTTCTATTTGAAAGCAGTCTGTTTCTTGTACTAAAGCTTAATGAATTTTGGAGCAAACAACAAGCTCCAACCTTAATTGTAAACATGTGTGCTTTTGTATTATATTATCATATTATTACATCAATGGTGTGATATGTGACTAACATGTAATAATTAATGATGATGTGAAGGTTAGGTGGTTAAAAAACCATAATTGTATGAGGGTGTTAATATACCATCATAGATCCATTTAACATTGGATCTAATAAGCATCGAGAGGGATCAAAAGATCTAGGGTTAAGATGGATCTATGTTAGTTGGTTTTTATAGATTTTTATACTTTTTTTTCAGGAAAAAAAACGTTGTATTTGATATTTCTGATGTTGAAATCAAAATACACATGGTCATACCTTTTAACTCTTAGACAGTTTCTGGATGTCTTCACCCTAGACTTCTAGGACATATTACCATCTTCCTTGAACAGACATGCAGCTCTCAAAAGAGACAGAGACTTATACATGGTCTAGACTTTTCTGACCCAACAATAAAAAAACAGTGTTGAATAAAAACAGTTTTGAGAAGAAGGCTAACCAAAAAATCAAAACCATTAAAACAGTGATCTAATAGATCTTCAAAAAGGACATTTACTCTGTATTTTTGTTCAGCTAAAGTTTCTTCATGCATTAAAAGGGATTCTTTTGAAAGATTTTCTGCTTTGGAATTAATTTCTCTGTAGATATGTGCAAAGGAGACTTCTTCAAACTGTATTTTTACCTCCAAAGTTTTTGTAATTATGGGATCTAGGGCCAGATTTGTTAATTGACTTGCCATTTGTCCAACCCATCAAAAGCTTTGAGTCCCTTAGCACCTGTAACCTGCTTACACCTTTATCAATAACTACTTTCACCAATATCCACAAGGCATAGAATTCTGCTCTGTTGTTTGTTCCTTGACCTACCCCATATTTTATAAGGAATAACGATCATTATTTAAAAAACGGACAGCCCCTGCAGGCTGCACCACACATACCTGGGGTACCTTGGCATGCACCGTCAAAGAAACCCCAGGGTTGTGAGCAATCGATATCTGGGCCTTTAGTCTTCTAGCTTTTTTCTTATTCTGAGGTTTCCAAATTTCTCCATATGGGAGCCTTATTTGATGAGACACCACACCTGAAGTCAGCTCCTTCCTTAAAGAATCATCTTGTTTCCGGTTAACTGAACCCCCCACGAAGCATAAGAGGATAAAGCGTTGTGAATCTGTGATTATTGACAACTCTATTAGAACACCAGCCTTCACAACATTCTAACAGAGGGCTTGTTCCATGAGAAAGGGAGCTTTAAAAATGGCAACATCTTTCCAAACAAACTTTGTAAAAGGGAAATGAACAAAAAAAGGATCCACAGATTCACTTGAATCCTTACACGTAATGCATCATCCTGTCCCTATCCAATTCCTCTTTTGATCATTGTCTTTGTTGTTGCACAAACTAGCAGCCCTTAGATTGCAAGGAGTAATAGGTTGCCAACCTGCTGGAACCTCAAGACACTACCCCTAAGTGTCACACAGGCAGGGTCCTCTGCCTTTAGGTTTCCGAGGTCCACCTGAGTAGCTTCTGGGTGCTTGCCAGAAGCTACCAACTTTCTCACGGTACTTCGCTTGATCGATTTGTAGGAAGATAGCGTGCCTAAGAGAATTAACAGGTCTAAAAATATGGTACATTGTGGGTGTGCTAAGGGGTTCCAAAAGTTAAGAATGTAAATGCCCCCTAGGCAAAAGATGGACAGAGTAACTCTTGTAATATGGAAGGACAAAGGTACAAGCTACCATGGAACATGTACTGTGACATTGTTTAATATCTAGGCTGGTGATTAAATTAAAGATTTTCTTCAAGGGATTAAATGTGCTTAGACTATGTGAAATTTGTGTCACAATTTGTTTACGTGTTGAGTCTTAAATGATACCGGCACTAAATTAAAATCTTGTCTTGGTTGATTGGCAAAGTGGGTATTCAAATTTGAAAATGTTCAGTTTTTTAAGAGGTCTCAACACTTAGGTTGCTTGCTGGTTAATAGATTTCTGAGTGTGAAAGCATATAACAACAAACACATAAATGCACACTAAACTAAACAAATAATACTAGACTATATACAATGCAAAACTTTGGATTTTCAGTGCCTTTCATAGGGATTTCTTAGTTCTAAGCAAAAAATGGTTCAGATTTAATTATTTCTATGCAATCATATTCAGATTTGATGTTCTTGTTGGTTTATATGTTTAGAACATTGAAAAAATTAAATTTATTTTGTATTTTTTAATGCTTGGTGTGATTTGCCTATATTTTCTGATTTTTTCGTTGATGTTGCCGAAAAGTTAAATTCTGAACCTTGGCCGATTCGACAATGGTGCATACACAGGGTCTTTGTACAAAATGCCTTTGAAATGTGGCTGAAATGTTTGAGCGGGATTTCAAATTATTGAAACACTGTATCAGCCATTTCAATGAGTGTTTTGGTCAGCATATCAGTGGTTTGAGCTAATTTTTCAATTTGCTAAAATGAAAAATAAAATTGAAAAACAATTCCTAGCACTAATTTCTTACATACTAAGCTATAACTTATAAATAGAGTGCCTGGGCCTCCCTTGATTATAACTCTCTTTTTGGATTTATTTCCAAATTTGAAATTCATGAATGGTATTCAGAAATTTTTGTTTCGTGTTTTTTTTGCATTTATACATTATGTGTTTGTCATATCCTAGCCGTATAGTATCCTGATTTACTTAAAACTTGCTATATCCGTTTTGGATACCGTATCCTTTCTGTTCATTCTATTTATCCATGCAACTTTGGATGTTATCCAAGTATTACTTTTATTCTATTAGTATTTTATCTTCTCAAAAACTATAAATGTTAAATTTCATTACTCCTGATTTGTATCAATATATCCCTTTTATTAAATACTTCATGGCAAGATGGCATACTTTCGTTGTCCACTTCTAGTACAATAAAACAACTTATGATCTGATGAAAACCAAGTCTATTGTGATGATAAAATACATTAACACTGTGGTATAACCAAGTTGGCTGTAATTTAAGAATGCATTATATACATGTTATTTTGACTGACCTTCTCTAGATAAGAGTTTGCATTTATCCAGTGTAAGGTTTTGAAATTGCTGATATTCTGAAAGCATCAAATTTGAAAAATTTCTAAGTTAGATTGTGTAACTTGCAGGATACTTTAACAACCCCAATGCAACTAAAATTACAGTAGATAAGGAAGGGTGGCTGCATACTGGAGATATGGGCTACTTTGATGAGGATGGAGGATTATTTATTGTGGATCGTATTAAAGAACTAATCAAATACAAAGGTTTCCAGGTAATCCATCATATCCACAAATTTAAAAGATGGAAAAAGTTAAAATCTGTAACTATTTTTCCATTACAAGTAACATAGAATATACTTAATAGTCATCTTGGAGGCATTATCTGGTAAGCAAATTTTCTTAGTCTCAGTTTAATATGCACAAGAAATCACAAGCTTAGAAAATGATCTCTGACTGAGATTTATGAAGCTCCGTTATATCTATCCTAAATCAATCATATCTATAAAATAGCTAAATTGTACAATTTTCTTGTCATTGTTGGAGCCCTCCCATATGCAGAACAGATTTACACGGAAGAAGTTAAGTCTGTACACTAGTGATATAGCATATTTATTATTTGTCTATATATATACATATGGTACTGGCTATATATGGTATTGTGTGTGTTCAACAAAGTTTTGTAATTGGATTTTTGTGGATGGGGAAGATGAAAGAACACTGGTTCTAGGTGTGCAACCTAAAAGACTAGTGAGAGGATAGCAGGACTCTGATTGAAATATACACCCTTCCTCAATACTGATAAACGTTGCAAATATAATTTTGGGGAATATATCTTCAAGGGTTCAGAAAGAAACTTATGGAAATATTGGGGAAAATAATGGCAAGCATAAACTTGGACTTGAATTTTCTTGAAATATCAGAAACCTGAAAAACTGCGAAAGTTGGAAATATCAGGAGAAATCAGAGGTATTTGCAACAATGATACAGTAACCAGTTTACACTCCAAGATCTTTGATTTGTGGGAATGAACCCTAAACTGCAACTAAGGGACTTTGCAACGCAGGTTCAAGTAGCTATGAATGTTAGAATGTTATTCTATATTTAAACCTATGTTTCAGGGTTTGGATGTTCTCTTTGTATTATATCATTTAAATATGAAATCTGATTTTTTTTTGTAAAGTTCGTAAATTCTATTAGATTAGGAAAACCAGACTGTACATATCTATATCCCAGATGTCACAGAGTTTAGAGCATTCACAACCTTGATGGACTCCAAAAAACCAGACATATAAGTGCATATAGGTAACCACCTAGCTAGAGAGTTTATGACAGATAATCCTGCAGGCTATTCAAAATTAAAGTGACAGAGAGTCCCCCACAGGCCGGGGGTTATGGCCGAGGCATTCAAAATGCAAACAGACTTCACCCTGAATTGACTGAGCAAAGACAATTAAACCAACTAGTCATCATCAGAAAGAGGGATGTTTGGAGGGCTTCCACCTGGTTTGTTGCCATCGCCGCTGTCATTCGTGGCTGAAGGGCAGTGTCTGTACACCAGCTGAGTGCTCGCGATTGCATCTGGCGGTGGCCTGGTGAAGGTTTTGCTAGTGAGGGCCTTGGCCAGAACATCCACCTTGGTGTTGATCCTTTCAGTTTTCACCCGTTGATGTTAGATGTGAGCAAGCAGGCTAGCTTCAATGTTGGAGATTCGGTCTACCAGTGGAAGTTCGTCTTCTTCTGGGCTGAACATCCCCTGGATACAGTCCTCCATTGCCATAGGCATCGGTGTCTTGGTGGTCCAAAAAATTCCCAAGGTCTTGGTGTGTCGCATTTCCCTTGTGTGTGTGCAACCAACATTCTCAGTCAGTCCCTCAAAATCCGCCGCAAGCTGTTCTGCTGATGGGCGCTCATGCTTCCGTTTCAAACGCTTTTCCAACTAGATGGTGCAAGCTCTCGTAGGTTCTGGGAGCTCCTTCTCAAAGAAACCCTGCACTCGTTTCATGTTGCCTATGGCTCATGGCATATGCGAGCGATGCGATCCGTTCTTTATCTTCCTCAGAGTCACCTTCATTCTAGCCATGGTGAGCACACCTACGAGAAATGTCCAAATAGAACCGTCACAGAGGCAGACTATCTTCTTCCTATCCCAAAGAGAACACAAATAAGGGAGACGAATGCAATCCTTACCAAACGGAGTCCTGCTTTTGTGCCGAGGCTTCCATTTCCTATGGTTGGGGACAGGTTGGCGGTACTGCATGCCCCTTCCACCACTTTTTGCATGAATTGCCATGAGATCTTGCATGAGGGATCTAACTTGCGCTCGTACAAACCCTGCCCAAACATGAACTATGATGATGGTCAAGCTAACTTGTTGCAACTCTGTCATAAAGGATTTGCGCTAAGGTTGATGCCAACAGTCTATGTGGCATCGCGCATGGCCCACCTCCCTCTTATGGGGAGGGTTAAACATGTGGGACATGAGCCCCAACATTTGGACAAACGTCGTGGGGGGACATGTCTTGTAGATTGATGTGGTTGCATGTTGTTTTGAGATTCTCTTGGGCTACCTTGTCCCATGATTGATTGCATTCCTCTCGAGGATGATTGATTCCCAGTTTGCCAGTTTGTCCGCAAGTTTGTTGGTGTCCCTCCTGATGTGGCGAGGGGAAATGACCAAGGAGCCATCCAATGTGGTAGCTAACAAGTCCATCTTGGCCACCAACCGCCAACATGGATTGGGTTTGCTTGCTTTGGAGTCATTGAGGAGCCGTGTGAGAATGTGGATCAGTAGGTGAGAGTCACCTTTGACTTCAAGCATGGTGTAATGCTCTTGCTTGGTAATGAGGATTCCTTTTAGCAGGGCATATAACTCCGCTGCATTATTGCTATCAATTCCCATTGATCATGCATACAACTGGAGAATGCTTCCTCTATGATCTTTAAAAACTCACCCGTACCTAGATGTTCCTGGGTTACCCCGGCTGGCATCGTCGAAGTTAAGTTTAATGTATCCCTCTTCCGGTGGGAACCAAGGGTTTGTTGTTGTAAATGTACTTTCAGAAGATATTCTTATTGTATTCTTATTATATTTTTATTGTACTTTTATCTGTACCTCCTTTCGGGGATGTTTTCCCTTCGGTCGGAAGATGTCATTGATGTAATTGATCATGTAAGAGTCGAGGTAAAATCTCCATTGTAAGTCGGGGCAATAGTCCCCAAAAGAAGAATTGTAAAATGTATTTTTGAGTCTCCCTTGGACAAGTCGACCCTGTTAGGGAATTAGGTCACCCACATGATCAGTGTAAAGGGAGGCTCCCTCCCTCATTTGGACACATAGCAATCACAAGCAAGTTCGCTCCAAGTGAATAGAAAGACAAGTTCGTTGGGGAAGAAGAAGAAGAAGAAGTTGCAGAAGACATCTTATCTTTGAGTTTTCTATCTTTTTATGATATTGTACTAAGTGACGAATCTATACAGAAGAAGTTGTTGGGTTTTCTCCCTTGTGGTTTCCCAAGATAAAATTCTTTGTGCCTTTCTTTTGTGCTGTGCTTGTATATATTTCAGTGATCCTAGTGCATTAGATTAAAGATCTGACACATTTGAATTAAAGTTCAAACTCTAACATGGTATTCGAGCCACCCTGAAAGAAGGCACTGTGCGACTATGGAATCTAGGCCTTCCTAGTTCTAGCACTTTTTCCACAAACTTTCCAAAAGAGAGGGCTAGGCTAACTCTCCTCAAGGAGGAACATCTTTTGGTGGAAAAAGATTACAGTTTGGAGAACTTCCAATTTTTGTTCGTGGGACACTACGGGAAGGAACTAGGGCATCGAGTTTTTGAAGATTCTCTCCACAGAATTTGGAAAAGGACCTCACTAGGCAATTTGCCTCAAGGAGGCACATCTTTCTATCCAGACAGAAGTTCAAGATTCCAAGTTTGAAAAATTAGGGTTTCTCTGTCGAACCCTAGGTCAACCAAGTCAAGAAGCAATTTGTGCATCTCAAATTGGTAAGATCTACTTTTTTGTTATTTCCATTTGAGGTTCTCATATCAAGATGTTGAATCATACCAAGCTTGAGGATAAGCTTGAAGGGGATGACAACTTTCGAGCATGGTAGTATCGAATCTCTCTTATTCTAGAAGAGAATGACTTGGACAAGACTGTCACTGAGGAGGTTCTAGAACTAGAGGGAGATGATGCCAAGGATACTCACAAAAAGAACATGATAAGAGCTAAGAGGATCATTGCAGACTCCATCAAAGATCATCTCATTCCTCATGTCTCATCATTAAGGACCCCCAAGCAGATGTTTGATGGTTTGATTAAACTATTCGAAGGGAAGAACATCAACCAGAAGATGACCTTGAGGAATCAGCTCAAGAATGTGAAGATCCAACACTCAAAAACCATCCAATCTTACTTCACAAGGGTTTCTCAAATCAAGGAACAACTAGAGGCCATTGAAGAAAATATTGAAGAAAGAGAGATCATGATGACTACCTTGAATGGTCTCCCAAGATCATGGGACTCATTCATTCAAGGGATATGCGCCGGGAAGAAGATAATCAAGTTTAGTAGATTATGGGAGGAATCCGCTCAAGAAGAAGCTCGATTAGTGTCAAGAGAAGTGAAGAGAATATGGGAGCTGATGATGACCAAGCCCTAGCTGTTCATGCTAAGAAGGATTGAAGCAAGAGGGAGAATCAACCTCGCAGAAGGCCCAAAAGATTCCAGAAGAACTATAGAAAAAAATGGACCATTCAAATTTTAAATGCTTCACATGTGATAAAAAGGGCCACTTTGCAAAAGATTGTCCCAGAAACAAAGGATCCACAAGGACAAACAAGAAGAAGAGGCATCATGCTCACAGTGTTGAAGATGATGAACCAGCAAACAAAAGAACAAGAGAAGATTCTTCAAGTGATGAAGAATATGTTTTAATCTTAGCTCTTACAAGTGCCATCATCCATGGAAGCAATGATTGGCTTGTAGATAGTGGAGCTTCTAAACACATGACAGGGTACAAAGAATCTTTTATCAACCTATCAAAACATGAGTCACCTCATAAGGTGAAACTTGGAGATGACTACTAGTATCCCATATAAGGGAATGGAGAAGCCTCTTACAAGTTGGATTAAGGCAAATCAATGAAGATGAAGGATGTTCTCTACGTACTAGGTTTGAAGAAAAATCTCCTCTCCGTTTCAACTTTAGATGCTAAAGGATTTCGTGTTGCATTTGTTGATGGCCAAGTACTCATATGGCCAAGAGGCAAGACAATAGATGATGCAACAATAATTGGACAACAAGAGGGAGGCCTGTACAAGTTGAAGGGACAACCAGAACAAACCTTGGTTCATGACTTTGGAACCAAGCTAACTATGGCACCGAAGGCTTGCACATGTACACTATAGAGCACTAACACTTGCAAGCAAAGCAATATTAGGTCTACCCAAGATGCAAGCAAAACATGAAGGCATGTGCAAAGGATTTGCACAAGGGAAGAATGTAAAGAAACCATTTCCTAGCAGTGAAAGAAAGGCAAAAGAAATTTTGGCGATAATCCACTTAGACATATGCAGCCCCATGTCATCCAACTCCTTAAGCGGGTATGCATACTATGTTTCTTTTATAGATGATTATTCTCGTAAAACCTATATTTATTTCTTGGAAAGCAAAAATGAAGTTTTGAGTAAGTTCAAGGAATTCAAAGCATTGGTAGAGAATCACTTTGAAAGGAAGATCAAGACTTTACAATCAGACAATGGCGGAGAGTTCACTTCAGAAGAATTCAAAGACCTATTTAAAGAATTTGGGATTAAGAGGGAGATGAGCACTCTCTACAATCCTTAACAAAATGGCATTGCGGAAAGGAAGAATGGAACGATAATGGAAGCATCAAAGGCGATGCTTCATGACCAATACCTTCCAATGTACCTATGGGAAAAAGCAAAAGGAACAACCGTGTATGTACACAATAGAACACCTCACCACGTCCTAGAAAACAAGAATTTAGAAGAAGCTTTCTCAGGAGAGAAACCAAGAGTCATCCATCTCCGAATATTTGGCTTCCCTATGTACATACATGTCCCCAAAGAAAAGAGGATAAAGCTAGACCCTTCAGGAAAGAAGGACATATTCGTGGGATATAATGACTCAAAAAACTTACAGAATATACTTCTCAGGGTTCAAGAAGATCGAGACCAACAGAGACGTTACTTTCGATGAAGACTCGACTTACAATGAGTCAAGACAATTCCACATTGAAGAAACTGAAGAACTCGAAGTACTCAGAACCAACGATACAATTATGGAAGAGATAATCCAAGAAGACCATGAAGACCATGACATGTCAAAACCATAGAGACATGTAGATCCACCTCGAGAGAAGAACTCATACAAGAGAAGACCAGCATGAGCACGAGAAGCTATCTGAGATGCAGAGAGATATGGTGCTTGAGATGGGACTTCCAGAGAGAGCAAGAGACTGAGACCATACACCAGCTACATGGCACTACTTTGTGACATCATTGATGAAGAACCTTCCAATTATCAGGAAGCTGCAGAAAAGAAAGCTTGGAAGGATCCTCTAATTGAAGAGTATCAGTTAATCATGAAGAATGATGTCTGGGAGGTGGTCCCGAGACCAGAAGGGAAGTCTGTAGTGTCTTCCAAATCGATCTACAAGATAAATCATGCAACAGATGGAAGCATTGATAAATACAAGGCAAGATTTGTAGCACGTGGCTTCTCCTAGAAAGAAGTCATTGATTGTGAGGAGACATTTGCACCTGTAGCGAGATACACTTCCATCATATCTATGCTTTCCTTAGTTGCAGTAATGAAATGGAAGATACACTAGATGGATGAGAAGACAACTTTCTTGAATGGTGTAGTTGAAGAGGAAGTGTACGTGGAGCAACCATTGGGATTTGAGACACATGATAGACAGACTCGTGTCCAAGTTAAAGAAGGCCTTATACTGTTTGAAGCAGGCACCCAACATGTGGTATGGCAGGATGGATAGTTTTCTGATGAGCTTAGGCTTTACCAAGAGTAAAGCAGATTCCAACCTCTACTTCAAGGTTGAGGATGGAAGACCAGTGATACTCCTACTATACGTAGATGACCTGTTCTTAACATGTGAGGATAAGCTCATTGCAAATGCAAAGAGGAGACTTGCTGCAGAGTTCAAGATGAAGGACTTGGGGACGATGCACTACTTCTTAGGTCTGGTGGTGTGGCCGAGATCAGATGGGATATTCCTTGGTCAAGGAAAGTATGCAGTGGGGATTCTGAAGAGGTGTGGAATGATGGACTACAAGGCCATTGCTACACCCATGGCATCAAACTTGAAGCTACTATGTGATGTTTCTTCAGAGACAGTTGATGCCATGATGTATAGGCAAATGATTGGTTCATTGATGTACTTGATGAACACGAGGCTAGACATATGCTTTGCCGTGAACACATTGAGTCAGTTTCTAACAGATCTAAGACATGTTCTCCTATTTGTTGCAAAGCATGTATTAAGGTACCTAAAGGGTACAATTGAGTATGGGCTCAAGTATGCGACATATCATAAGATTAACCTACACGGTTATGTTGATTAGGATTGGGTACGAAGTGCCTCAGATAGGAAGAGCACTTTGAGATGCTGCTTCAGTTTGGGATCTGGTACGATCTCTTGGTTTATCAAGAAGTAGTCGGGTGTGGCACTAAGTACAACAAAGGCAGAGTATATTGTAGCTTGTTTGGCTAGTTGTGAGGCAGTATGGCTCAGAAAGCTACTGTCAGATTTGTTTGATCTTGAGTTAGAGGTGACTTGTATCTTCTTTGACAACCAGAGTTGAGTAAAGTTGTCTAAAAACCCGTTGTTCCATGACAAGTCAAAACATATTGAGATCAAGTACCATGATATCTGAGATATGGTGCAGATTGGATTAGTGAAGTTCCAGTATGTGGCGACAGACGAGCAGAGTGTCGACGTGTTGACGAAGTCGTTAGTAAGAGAAGCTTGGTGTTATCCAGATCGATGTTCCTCGAAAGAGGGAGTGATGTTATATCTCTAGAAGACGCAAGTGCACCTGGGATGCTCTCTACATGTCTAGAAGACGCAGGTGTGTGATCTTGGGCTGCTCTCCACGTCCAAAAGACGTAGGTGGTATGAGGGTCGTAATACATCTGGGCTTCTCTACACTGGGTGGAAGATGCAGATGTTTTTGGGGTGCTCTCTATATGTCTGAAAGACGCATGTGTGTGATCTTGAGCTGCTCTCCACATGTCAAGAAGACGTAGGTTGAATGAGGGACATAATACATTTGGGCTTCTCTCTACATATCTCATTAGAGGAAATTTCAACTCAAAATGGGTCTTTCAACCCTAATTCAAATTCCATGTTATCATGTGTTAGCCAATGAAATTGGTTTAAATTTGAAATACCGTATAGGTCTTAATCAAATATTTAATATAAAATTGGGGATATGTATCATAAAAAAACTATTTTTTTGTTAGTATTTTCGACATATCTCCCTGTGTTTTTACTCAAATTTTGATCGGGAGAGCTCGCTGGCTGCGGACTTAAATTCTTCATCCAATGAGTACCCACTCTGCATACTTTTGATGCCATCATCACATTTTTTCTGGTATTTCTTGTTTTTGGGGTAGTGGGGTCCGTCAAAAGTATGCAAAGTGGGTACTTGTTGGATGTGGAATTTAATTCCGCATCCAACGAGCTTTATTGATCGAAATTTGAGTAAAAACACATGGAGATATGTCGAAAATACGAACAAAAAAAGTAGTTTTTTTTCTTTTCTTCTTCCAAAATTAATAAATATTATTTTGTTATTTTATTATTTTCCTTACAAGGCCCATTTTGAGTTGAAATTTCCTCTAATGAGAAGACGCAGGTGTGTGAT
Organism: Pseudotsuga menziesii; assembly: GCA_001517045.1. Taxonomy (NCBI): domain Eukaryota; kingdom Viridiplantae; phylum Streptophyta; class Pinopsida; order Pinales; family Pinaceae; genus Pseudotsuga; species Pseudotsuga menziesii. The sequence goes on along the minus strand of LPNX010783833.1, from coordinate 396,528 downwards.
CCTGGGCTGCTCTCCACATGTCAAGAAGACGTAGGTTGACTGAGGGATGTAACACATCTGGGCTTCTCTCTACATGTCTGGAAGACGCAGGTGTGTGATCCTGGGATGCTCTCCACATGTCAAGAAGACGCCGATGTTCTTGGGTTTCTCTCTACATGTCAGGAAGACGCGTGTGTGTGACCTTGGGTTGCTCTCCACATGTCAAGAAGACGCAGGTTGTTCGAGGGATGTGATATAAGCACTTGGGCTGCTCTCCACATGAGATGATGACATGATCTGGATATGACGAGATGACAGTAGGAGACGCAGGTTATTGCTTGGGCAATGTAAAATGAGGGCTTGGGCTGTACCTACTTGATGGCTTGCTCGTAGAGATGATGATGAAGTCCTAGATGGGATCTAGGCCTACATACAACATGAAAAAGGGCTGGATCTGTAGAGCTTTTGAGGATGTATAGATTCGAGAGATGTCACTAGTCAATGATCGTCGATATGAGAATTGATGCAACAATGATGATGACTCAACAATGACGACGACGATGATGTCCAGAGACTATCCAATTGTGGTGATGACCAGGGCATAAGAATACCTTCCTTGTTAAGAGGGAGTGTTGCTGTAAATGTAACTTTGGAAGACATTCTTATTGTATTATTATTATATTTGTATTGTACTTTTATTTGTACCCTTTTTCAGGGATGTTTTCCCTCCGATCCAAAGATGTCATTAATGTAATTGGTCATGTAAGAGTCGAGGTAAAACCTCCGTTGTAAGTAAGGGAAATAGTCCCTAAAAGAAGAATTGTAAAATGTATTTTGGAGTTTTCCCAAGACAAGTTGGCCCTGTAAGAGAGAGAGGTCTTTCCTGCTACGAAATTAGGTCACGCACATGATCAGTATAAATAGGGAGGCGCCCTCCCTCATTTGGACACAACAATCACAAGCAAGTTTGCTCCAAGTGAACATAAAGACAAGTTTGTTGGGGAAGAAGAAGAATAAGCTGCAGAAGACATCTTATCTTCGGGTTTTCTATCTTTGTCTGATATTGTACAAGTGACGAATCTATACATAAGAAGTTGTTGGGTTTTCTGCCTTGTGGTTTCCCAAGATAAAATTCTTTTGTCTTTCTTTTGTGTCGTGCTTGTATATCTTTTAGTGATCCTAGTGCATTAGATTAAAGATCTAACATATTTGAATTAAAGTGCTAACTCTAACAGTGTTGGGGCTTGTAGGCAAGTCTTTCCTACGCGTGGGTATGCATACTCCCTTTTGTGGCTGTAATTGCTAGGCCCTGAGAATGGCTATTTCCTGCGGGGAGCCATCCTAGTCAGAGGCGTCCCACTGGCCCACGTCGATGATTTCCTGTATGTGCAACTATACTTTTGCCCATATTTGCTGGATGGGGATGTCAACGTTCTAAAAGATCTTGCGATTCCTTTCTTTCGAAATTTCCCACATCAACAAGCTTGGGAAGAGATGCGAGACTCTATTAACAATACTGTTGGAAGAAAATTGGTCTCTCCAATTGGTGATAGTGTCGTGGATGTTGTTATGATTATAGTTTGTTTTCTAGAAAACACTTGCCCCACGATCCCATAACTGTCTGCTGAATTGGCATTTACTGAGGAGGTGCTCGAGGTCTTCTGTTGATTCCCTGCATAGGTAGTAGATGGATTGTCCTTCAAATACTTTTTTGAGAATTATGTCCTAGGTAAGAATGCGCTTCCATGCTACTAAACATAAAAACGTCGAAACCTTGGGCTGTAAATTATGTTTCCAAATTTTCTTCCAGATTCTAGTGGAGTCCTCCTGGTTGTGGTTTGCAAAAAGAGCATACCCTTCTTTAAGGGTAAAGGTGCCTCTGCTAGAGTATCCCCATCTAAGATTATCGAGGCCTTCTTGGCGGGTGATTTGTCTTATTTGTAGTTCCTCCCAAAAAGGTTTGTAGTGATCCTCTGATATTGCGTCTGGCCAATGATGAGAGTCTTTCCACCGTCAGTAGAGTGTGGTTATTATTATGATCCCATAAATGAGAAACCTGTAGCGGACCCTCCATCACCGTGGAAAGCCTCAGAGGATGCATGTATTCGAATCAAAGAGAGTTTCACTCTCTACTGCCATGAGTCATCCCAGAAGAGAGCGTGTTGCCATCCTGAATCCCCCAAAAAGCATTCTCTTGAATAAGATGTCGGTTTTGCCACGCAACTTTCCAAATCATTGAGCCTTTGGGGTTGGTCTCCATTCGAATCAATTCTTGTGGGGAAACAACTGGCGCATATTTGTCCTTCCATATCCTTGACCAGAGAGCGTTCAAATTTGTGAGTCATCTCCACCAAAGCTTTGCCATCATTGCTTTATTTTCCAGTTCAAAGTCCCTTCACCCTTATGTCAACCTATTTCACTTGATGTGTTTCCTTGAGAGTTCCATGTGTAATATTAATTTTGGGGAGGAAAACAAAAATAGAATCATAATAAGCCTTATCTAAGTTATATTAAACATCATACTTTATAGACTATTTACATAGTTGTTAGTAGGGTCTTGACCTTGGTGCTTGCAAGCTATCTTTTTAGATAGCTATTTACAGTTTTGTATATACTTTACATATCAGGTGTGTGAATCAATATGATAAGAATTACACATGCACATTAATTTGCCATAAATTGTACATCCTCACATGGTCCATATCGAAATGTAAAGGTGTTAGAGCGGGGCATTACACGGTGATTATTCTTTTTCTTCATGATTTACGGTATCTTACAAAACATATATGCTTTCCCTTATATATCTTAGAATTTAAAGTTGTATTATAATCTTAAAATTTTCGACATGATTAGAGTATACCTTATCCATCATTAAGGTAAAACATGTAGAAAGAATGAAAGACACGGGGACTTAAATATATTAAGGAAGGTTATGGTTTTTATAAGGTCAAATAAAGAGACTAAAATGAGAAGGAAAGAAGACATAGTAATTTTGACGATGAGAAGGCAAAGAGAAATGACTAATTTGTTTGGGTCTACTTATTCATATAAGAAGGTTGAATGACGGAAAGGATTTAATTATATCAAGGAAGATTACAATTTTTTTAATGAAAAATGAAAAATAAATAAATTAATATAAAGTAAAAATGAAAAATAAATAAATATGATTAGTTAATATAAAATTGGTGAAATTGAGAAATCAAAAAACTCAACGACTAAAATGACTAAGATAAAGTTGGGAGAAATGATTGAATTTTAATATAATAAAATAAAAGAAAAAAAGAAAAAAAAAGAGTTGACAAAAATGATGCAGTCATAAATAACACATTGTAAAAGAAGGTTAGAATGAGAAGGCACAAATAGAAAAAGAAGAAGAAAATAAAGAAGGGATAAAAAAAATTAAAGAGTTGACAAAAATGATGCAGTCATAAATAACACATTGTAAAAGAAGTTGTAAAAGAAGGTTAGAATAAAAAGGCATAAATAGAAAAAGAAGTAGAAAATAAAGAAGTGATAAAAAAATTAAAGAAAATAATAAAAATTTATATATTTAAAAAAAAGTTATTGGATATGCAAGAATAAAAAACTAGTTAATTAATAGAGAAGAAAATAAATAGATAATTATAATAAAAAATTAAAGAAAATAATAAAATCACAATAATAAACAAGAAAATTATATGTGATTGGATATAAAAAAGATAAAAAAATAAAAAAAACCATGAAACAAAATCACATGAAGAAATGACACGAAAATCACAAATTATATAAAAAATTATAAAAAACTAAAGTTAATAGAAAACTACAATTTAAAAAAATAATGAAATAATTAGTTAAATGAAAACTATAATTTAAAAAAAATAATGAAAAATAAAAAATAAATAAATTAATATAAAGTAAAAATGAAAAATAAATAAATATGATCAATTAATATAAAATTGGTAAAATTGAGAAATCAAAAAACTCAACGACCAAACAAAATACGGAAGATTCTAAAAAACTAACAAACTATTAAA
>LPNX010783833.1:336424-391793 GCA_001517045.1 Pseudotsuga menziesii | reverse complement strand
CTATTAAAAGAAAAGTTATTGAATATGTAAAAATAAAAAACTAGTTAATTAATAGAGAAGACAATAAATAGATAACCACACAATTAAAAAAATAAGAAAATAATGCATGCCTGATATAGAAGGATAAAAAGTTAAAAAAAACATGAAACAAAATCACACGAAGAATTTACCTAGAAAAAAATTACAAATTATAAAAAAGTATTTTATGAAAAGTTTAAAAAACTAATTAGTTAACAGAAAACTACAATTTTAAAAAAGTAATAAAAAAAATGAATTAATTAAAAAAGTAAATGATTGATATAAAAGTCGAGGAAAGATGAAACAAAATCACATGAAGAAATAGCCCGGAAAAAAATGAGAAAAACACAAATTATAAAAAATATTCTATAAAAAGTTGAAAAAACTAACTAGTTAATAGAAAACTACAATTTAAAAAAATAATAAATTAATTAATAAAAATGAAAAAAAAAATATAATTAATTAATATAAAATTGAAAAACAAAAAAATTAACAACCAAACAAAACTCCGAACTAAACATACCATACATTTAATAAAGAATGACTAAATTGAAAAAAAATAAAAGAAGAAAAAAATATAAGAAAGAAAAAATAAAATGATTTTGACATATAAAAAAAAAAGATTAATTATAATAATATAAAAAGTATAGATAAATATCTAAACAAAAAATATAAAAAAGAAAGGTTAAAAAATTAGAGAGAAAAAACATTGAAAAATGAGAAAATAAATAATAATAACATGAAAATGAATGAATAAAAAAAATCTATTTTTTAATAATTAGTTATATATATATCTTGTTAGAAATGTGATGCGGCGTCCACATAGAAACTCTATTCTCTTTCACTCAAAGAACTTAATGAATATATTTACTTATATACCGATTCCAACCCTAGAAAATTTATATGAACTCAACTTTCTCCCAGCTCTCTAACGCAAATATTGAACAGACTGAGAGAAGCCCCATAGTTTTCCTCTAACAATGGATGTGTTTATCTCTTCTAACTTATTCATCCTAAGTCCTAGCAATCTGACAAAGTACAAGCTTGATCAGGGAATTGTTGGTATATACAATATTACAGCTGGATTGCAATTTCCAATCTTGTTTTATCCGAAAAAACATCGTCGTCTCCTTTGTCGATGAAGCGGCCCAATGTCGGTGCGATATTCACGGCTAAGCACTTTTTTATCTCGTCAATAAAGGCCACCGCAAGATAGTTCAAAAAATAATTAGATTTTAGTAGTAACGAGTATATCTTTTAGTGGTTTATAAGCATATGGTATTGGTTAATTCATGGTATTATGGTATTTATATTGATAAAGTTTATTTTAGTCGATACTCGCATTGTTTGTAATGCCTTCACTTATATTTTTTTTATTTTTCCAAATTGATTAGGTTGAGTGAGATGGGGTCAACACTGGCATTGTTTGTAAAGCCTTCATTTTTTTTTTCCAAATTGATTAGGTTGAGTGAGATGGGGTCGCTTCTCTCCTAATGACGATTTCATTTTCACTGGTTTATGCTCTCAGATTGGCCATCTACCTTGAACTGTCATGAATGACACATCAAAAACAATCACCGCCGGTTTATGCTCTTAGATTGGCCATCTACCTTCAACTGTCATGAATGACACATAAAAAACAACCACCGAATTTTTTTGAAAATTTTATAGTTTTATGTTTATTTTGATTACTTAATGGTATAGTAAAATGTTTAACAAAATTTTAGGAAATGATAAAATATCTTGCAATGTCTTAATATATTAGAATGATATTTATTTTTAATTTGAAATTTCATAATATAAATATTTTTATCATATCATAGTATATTTGAGTAAGAGGCAAAATAATTTTTAATTTACATATTTTTATTATACATGTGTGTGTTTTTTTAAATATATATGTATAGTTGTTACATAAAGTCCATATGGTTTTTATATTTGATAAGTGTGTTAAAATAATCTATGTAATGTCTATTTCATGTAATGAATTTTTCATTTTAACTCAAGTTATTGAGGAAGGCTTGGAATTTGATGGGCATATTCCTCCCATCAAAATACTATTGAAAATCTTAAGAAACTGTTTCAAAGAAGCTGCAAATAATTAGGTGGAACTCATTTTCATGATAAAAAAAAATTTCAAAATGTTATTAATTTTTATTAATAGGTCTTTTTAAGATAGGTGTATACTTACATAAGTGGTTAATATGATTTATGTAATAATGGAAATTGTTGTCTTACTTTACTAAAACTTTTCTATTTGATTGAAGGGTAGATGGTGAGTTTTCCTTCAACGAGGAAGGTTTTGCTTTCTTTTTCTTATATTGGCTTAGCATTATTTAAATATGGAGTACTGCCCTCACTTTCATTGCCTTTCTTTTGCCTTTCTACCCTTCCTTTAGAGGATAGCTTACTTTTCAAGCCCAAATGTGCAACTCCAAGAGAGAAGTGGGTACCATTTTAGAAGGAGAAGTTAGTTTTGAATTCTGATACGGAAGGAATTAGCTTAACCACCCAACAAGCATCAATAATTTATCATTTAGCTAATAAAAAATGGTTCATCCCCGCTATGTATTTAGGCTTGTCTTTATGTCCTTCATGGCCTATTTGAGATGTAGTAGTCGTTCTAGCAAAGTTGGTAAAGCTCATCCTCTCTTTGGATACATTGAAATAGAACTTGAGTCTAGAGTCTTCTAAGTAGTCAAATCTCTACCATCTTCAAAAGGATGCCTAAGTAGGCTATAACAACATCTATTCTATTTTTATTGAGTTTGAAGTAGGCTATAACAAAATTTAATCTATTTTTATTGAGTTTTAATTTTTTCCATAGGCAATTGCAAACCACTAGCTATCACGGATGCAATGTCGGGGACATTGCCACCTCATGGCTCTTGTTTAATTCTTCTTTCTCTTGTTTGTTTATTTTTTTCATTTTTTTTTTACTTTGATGTCTTCTCTAAATATTTTCCTATCCCTTAATTTTTGTCTCATTTTCTAGAGTTATTATTAATTACAATTTATTTTTATTTTTACTTATTGCACCGAGAGGCGCTCTACAGCCCAGTATGGGAGAGATCTTTTAACGTTACGTAACGTTATTTTTATTAATAACAGATATTTTTTTTTAATTATAGGCCAAAATAAATGTCGACCATATAAACCACCTAATATGGGGAAGACGTTGTAATATTCCTACCTAACAAAACAATAAAAAAGTAAAAATTTAATTATCCGTAAAAAAATGTGGATCAGGAAAAAAACACAATATGGGGGAGATGTTGTAATGTTCCTACCTAACAAAATAATAAAAAAACAAAAAATTTAATTATCCGCAAAAAAATGTTGGCCTTGCACATGGATTTAAAACCATGTGCAAGGCCTCCTAAACAACCCATGGTTTTATTGTACATGGTTTAGGAGGGCCTTCGAGATGGTTTTAAAACCATGTGCAAGGCCTCCTAAACAACCCATGGTTTTATTGTACATGGTTTAGGAGGCCCTTGCAAATGGTTTTAAGACCATGTGCAATGCCTTGCATATGGTTTTAAAACCATGTATGGAGAAATTTTGTAATGTTAGTTCTTAACAAAATAAAAAATAATAATAAATACTATATGTCGACCATAAATAATATTAAATTTTAATAATAATATTATTATATGTGGACCTTAACTAAAAAGATGTGTCTTTTGGTTTTAATCAAATCAATGGATACCTAAGAAGAGATTTGATCCCTCTCGGCACTTGATAGAGCCTAGGATTTGGATCTACGCTGGTTTCATTTCATTTAATTTTTTCTATTTGTTTTTATTATTATTTCTTTTTGTCTCATTTTCTTGAGTTATTATTAATTACAATTTATTTTTATTTTTCTTATTTCATTTCATTTAATTTTTTCTATTCACTTATTTGTTTTTATTATTATTTCTTTTCAAATATGCCCCCTATTATAATTAATAAATGGCTTCTAATCATATTTTTATTATTACATTTTAGTCAGTATTTTCATTATTACAGTTACGTGTTTTTTTATGGGTTTCATTTTATTTTTTTTCTAACCTTTACTTTGTTAAAATATGATTTTTTTGGTCAGAAGTTCATTTATCATTCATTATTTCCTATATATATTTCCTAACCTTTTTTAACCTTTACTTTGTTAAAATATAATTTTTGTTTGGTCATAAGTTCATTTATCATTCACTATTTCCTATATATGTTCTTCCCTCTTTTTCTTTGATGTTGTCTAAATCCTAATCTTTTTCAACCTATTTACATTGTTGTTACATCTATTCTTTACATGTTTTCTTTTTGGATGATATGTAAACAAATTTGGGAATTCTAAAACTATTACTTTTTAATAGAAATATTTATGAAGAATTTAGCTATTTGTGAAATTTCTTAAATATATATATATATATATGCGTGTGTGAACTTTTGAAGTTTATGTTGACTTGCAAGTTGTTGTTTCCAAATAATGTTAATTGTATGATTTTGAGATGAAATCCCTATGTTATTATGAATATCTTGTTACATTATTATAGGCATGTGAAGTTAATTATCACATTTGACCATTTTGTTGCTAGGTTGCCCCTGCTGAGTTGGAAGGATTGTTATTGACACATCCCCAAATTTTAGATGTTGGAGTAATTCCGTATGTGAGATTCTCTATTTATATTGGCATTGTTATGTTTACATCTTTTTAGTCACATTGAGACAAACAAAAGGACACGCAATGATATGAAAAATGTAAAATTATTTGATAATTTTTCTAAAGGTGAGTTTCTTTGTGTAGCCTTCCTGATCCAAAAGCTGGAGAGGTTCCAATAGCATATGTTGTACGCAGTTTGGGAAGCTCTTTAATGGAGCAAGATGTCATGGATTATGTAGCCAAGCAGGTAATGAAAAGATAGCATGTGAATGATAAAAATGCATTTTAACATTTTTAAGATATAAGTTAGTGTTAATGGTTGTATTGATTTCAATGTCATGCCTCATAGGTCGTTTTTTACTTGTGGTTATTATCTATGTGATATTGCAAGTTATCTCACCATAATAACATACCTTGTGTTGGAATTTCATTCCACACGAGTACTCCTTTTCTAGTCGTATGTGTTGTGCATAATCCCACATGGATAACATTGTGAGATAGAGATTATTTACAAGGGATTCATCACCCCACCAAATTTTATAGAATGGTAGTTGAATTTGGCTTTGGGGTGCAATATCCTCCAAATTTTGTAGTAATACTATTCACAAGTTGTTGTCATATCTTGTGGTTGTTTTTTTATGTGATGTTACAAGTTATCTTACTATAGTGGCATGTATATATGTTTTTGAATTTCATTCCACATTAATCTTAATCTTGTCTTTCATATTTATTACTTATTATGATGGGTACTAATATAATGTGATACTTATTGTTGTGTAGGTAGCACCATTTAAAAGGTTGCATAGAGTAAATTTTGTAGACTCTATACCTAAGTCTAGCTCAGGGAAGATTCTTCGACGAGAACTTATTGCGAAGGCCAAATCAAAATTGTAAGGTGATCAATTTTCTAGTGTCATTGCAAAACCAATGCAAAAACTCTACAAGGTTCTAATGTATAGATAATTACCTATTTTTAATTAATTCTTTAAATAAAAACTTACTTTAGAGATCACCCAAAAAAATAAATGACTAATATTATTTAATAATATATATCACAAATTATGGAAAATGTGATATGTAATGGTGTGTATATGGTTTATTTTTATCTTTATTTATTTTGTTATTAAAATATTATTGGTATTCAGTTTCAAATCTTAATTATTGTGTGGTATGTGGACATATGTTTTATCATAAATGTTGTTGAAAAAATATTTTGCCATTCGAGAAATGTAATTTTTGATGTTTTGCAAAATTGTGGGTTTCGTTTGAAAATGAATTCAACAATTTTTTTAATTATTATTTAATATGTTGACCTATGCTCAAGTGTTTTAAATGTAATTAATAATTGTATTTTTTATATTTTAGAAAATTGGTATTTCTTTGTAACAAATCAATAGATTATAGTTACATGTTATACAAATATCATCATTAGAAATAGTTGGAAGCATAAAAAGACACTAAATTTTCAAACATGATTATATGTTTTGATTCATAATCACATAATATACCATTCTTAGTATTATATTAGCCTTCTGAATAGAGATGATTTTTTAAATATATAATTAGAGTAGTTTATAAATGATATTGGTTGTTTTTAAGTGTACAATAACCATTTCAATGAAGAGATTTATAATTATAATATCTATATATTAAGAGTACAATACAATTCTTTAAGTGAATAAATTGACATGCATATCAACAATAATAAGTATGATATTTCTTTTTTGGGAAGTGGAATTGAGACTAGCAAAATGAATCACAAAGCATCAATCATCACTTTTGGGACTTGCACCCCCAAGACTTCTCGAGAGGTCACCCACTCTAAGACTCCTTTGGATCAAGCGCACTTAATTGTGGAGTTTTTCCCACAATTAAGCCCACTTAGCTTGCTACCCCATTTACAGAACCTTAGTAAGTATTGTGCCTTGTGAACTATCTAGGTAGAGCTCCCTTTACTCTTTATTAAGTATTGAGGGGTCTTCGCAATCCAACATATGATATATCATTTTTGCACTTAATTGTGGGGAAAACTCCATAGTTAAGCGCGCTTGTGCCAAAGGAGTCTTGGGATGCTTGACCTCCTCAGAAGTCCTAGTTACTAGGTGCAAGCCCTGGAAATGATGATTGATTCACTATGATTCATTTCACTAGTCTCAATCCCACTTCCTCACCCTTGTGAGCATCACCCGATGCAATGAATGCTAAGTGGACTATTCAAAACCATGATAAATTGGTTGATTATTTGTGACTATACTCATGGGATGTGGGTCATAGATTAATGACTTACACTATGCAGATAATCCAAGAAAAGATATCATATATTGGATTATGAAAACTCAATATTTAAATAAAACGAGTAAAGGGAGCTAGCTAGATCGTTCATAAGGCATAATACTTGCTAAGGTTTTACAAATGGGGTAGCAAGCTAAGTGATCTTAATTGTGGGGAAAGATCCGTAGTTAAGCACACTTGAGCTAGAGGAGTCTTGGGATGGGTGACATCCCAGGAAGTCTTAGTTACCCTAGAAGTGATGATTGATGCTCTGCGATTCATTTTTCCATTATCAATCACACTTCTTTACCCCAATGAGCATCACCCAATGAATGAGTGCTAAGTGGACTATTCAAAACCATGAGAAATTGGTTAGTTGTGACTATACTCATGGGATATGGGTCATAGATTAATGTCTTACACTATGTAGATAATCCCAAAAAATGATATATCATATGTTGGACTGTTATCTCTCAATACTTAAATAAAAAGAGTAAAGGGAGATCTAATTGGATAGTTCATAAGGCACAATACTTGCTAAGGTTTTGTGAATGGAGTAGCAAGCCAAGTGGACTTAATTGTGGAGAAAACTCCATAATTAAGGGTGCTTGAGCCAAAGGAGTCTTGTGTGGGTGACCTCCTAGGAAGTCCTGGTTACCAAGTGCAAGCCTCAGAAGCGATGATTGATGCTATAGGATTCATTTTGCTAGTCTCAATCCTACTTCACCTATATCCCAAAAATGATATCATATGTTGGACTACGGAAGCTCCTTAATACTTAAATAAAAAGAGTAAAGGGAGCTCTAATTGATAGTTCACAAGGCATAATATTTGCTAAGGTTTTGCAAATGGGGTAGCAAGCTAAGTAGGATTATTTGTGGAGAAAACTCCACAGTTAAGTGTGCTTGAGCCAGAGGAGTCTTGGGATGGGTGATCTCCCGAGAAGTCTTGGTTACTAGGTGCAAGCCCCGGAAGTGATGATTGATCCTCTATGATTCATTTTGCTAGTCTCAATCCCACTTCACCTATATCCCAAAAATGATATATCATATGTTGGACCGCGGAAGCCCCTCAATACTTAAATAAAAAGAGTAAAGGGAGCTCTAATTGATAGTTCATAAGGCATAATATTTGCTAAGGTTTTGCAAATGGGGTAGCAAGCTAAGTGGGCTTAACTGTGGAGAAAACTCCACAGGTAAGTGTGCTTGAGCCAGAGGAGTCTGGAGATGGGTGATCTCTCGAGAAGTCTTGGTTACTAGGTGCAAGCCCCAGGAGTGATGATTGATGCTCTATGATTCATTTTGCTAGTCTTAATCCCACTTCTTCACCCTTGTGAGCATCACTAGATGCAATGAATGCTAAGTGGAATATTCAAAAGCATGATAAATTGATTAATTGCAGCTATACTCTTGGGATATGGGTCATAGATTAATGACTTACACTACATAGATAATCCCAAAAACGATATATCATATGTTGGACTATGAAACCCCCCCAATACTTAAATAAATAGAGTAAGGGGAGCTTTAAATTGATAGTTCATAATGCACAATACTTGCTAAGGTTTTGCAAATGGGGTTGCAAGCTAAGTGGGTTTAATTGTGCATGCAACTCCACAGTTAAGCATGCTTGAGCTTGAGGAGTCTTGGGATGTGTGACCTTTAAGGAAGTCCTGATTACAGGGTGCAAACCTCGAAAGTAATGATTGATGCTCTATAATTAATTTCGCTAGTCTCAATCTCATTTCTTCACCCCTCTGAGCATCACCCGATGCAATGAGTGGTACGTTAACTATTCAAAACCATGAGAAATTGGTCAGTTGCGACTATACTCATGGGATATGGGCCATAGATTAATGACTTAAATTACACATATGATCCCAAAAATGATATATCATATGTTGGACTGCAAAAACCCCTCGATACTTAAATAAAAAGAATAAAGAGACCTCTAATTAGCTAGTTCAAAAGGCACAATAATTGCTTAGGGTTTGCAAATGGGGTAGCAAGCTAAGTGGCCTTAATTGTGGGGAAAACTCCATGGTTAAGCACACTTGAGCCAAGGGAGTCTTGGGATGGGTGACTTCTTAGGAAGTCTTGGTTATCGGGTGCAAGCCACAAAAGTGATGATTGATGCTTTGGAATTCATTTCGCTAGTCTCATTCCCACTTCTTCACCCTTGTGAGTATCACCCAATGCAATGAGTATTAAGTGGACTATTCAAAACCATGACAAATTTGTCACTTGTGACTATACTCATGGGATACAAGTCATAGGTTAATGACTTACACTACGCAGATAATCTCCAAAATGATATATCATATGTTGGAGTGCAAAATCCCTCAATACTTAAAAATTAATTATCTTTTTTTAATGTATGTGTAGCAATAATTGTTTATAGGTGGACTTTTGGGATTTACTTTTGCAGAGATTTGATACTTTGATCTAAACCACTTGATCATGATATTACTCACTACATTTCAAAATGTTAGCAATTAAGATATTAATATGACCAGAAGAAATTGTTACCATGCATCCTAAGAGTTCATTCAATTTGGTGCTAAGAAACAAGTCTAGATTTTGTGTTCTTCCCATTTAAGAGCTTCTAATACCATGATAAAATGAAGTTCAAGAGCTTTAATACCGTGATAAATGAAAGCTAAAGCACTTGAGCACACACCACATTTCACAATGTTAAGAGTTCATTCAATTTGGTGTTGAGAAACAAGTCTAGATTTTGTGTTCTTCCCATTTAATAGCTTTTAATACCATGGTAAACGAAAGTTCAAGAGCTTTAATACCATGATAAATGAAATCTAAAGCACTGGAGCACACCCCACATTTCACAATGTCAACAATTATAATATAAGTTAACAATGAAAATATATATATGAGCACAATGAATGTTACCTTGTGTAAATGCAAGCATGTATATTAATAACTCACCTAATTGGTGTTGAGAAACACTCCCAATTCATATGGGTTCTATCCCTTATGTCATGCTATACGTTCTCTTGTGTGTGTTTGTATTAATTGAGATAACAAAGTGTTGGGTTTATTTGTCTATAAGTATCGATTGGCAAAGCAAAGTGCGAAGTACACATGATATAATCCACGTGGGATAAAATAATGAGGCTCTACCCATGTAAAGGTGTTTAACGTGCATGCATAAAAGTTCACTTTAACACTTTGTGCAGGCCATAACTTCGGTCACAAATACCGTAAGTCGGTCAACTTGGGACCCACCTTTTAATTTTAATTTTTCAAGGCTTCTTAAGTGAAATTTGCTTTATCTTATCTTTATTTTTAATGTTAACTTGGTGATAACATGTTGATAGCAATTGTTTGATTGACATTTCTAATATGCATTAGTGCATCCCCAAATGTTTTCCCTGTATACATTTGTTACATTGCATGCATCCTAGTTTAAATGCTTTTCCATTTCTCGATTTGAATGACTTTAACTTGTGTAAAAGTGTTATACAACTTTATTTAGGCTCAGTGAAGCATTTGTGCAACATTAGCTAGCTCTGAATCAAGTTTTGAGTGATACTCAACACCTTCACCATGTGTTTGGTATCAAGTGTCCCAAATGTCAACGAACCATTTTCCTAGATTAAAATCTTTCAAGTGCATGTGAATCATATCGACTTTAGTTAGCATCCGAAAATCCTATGTGAAAGAGATGTAAGATGAGCTCACATAATTCAATTTGAGTATCATTGTCCTTAATAGGGCTTGGACTTTCTATAAAAAATGTCTTTGCATATGATTTTGGCAATTGATCAAAATGATATTTTAAGTTCTAGAAAAAAGTACATCTATTTTTTTGGGGATTGCAAACTCGATGCAATTGATGGTTTCTTAATATGAGGTCTAGAGGTATAAGAATGCTTATTTATGATTTCTCGTCAAATTAAGCTATTGAACTTCATCAATTATGAAATTTATGAATATGGCTTTAAACAAGGTCGTGTAACCATTTGTTGAAAATATTCAAGTGTCCTCTATGCATTGCAAAACACTTCTTGTTAATTCATCGTTGTTTAGATGATTTATGCTTTCTTCAAGCTTGACAACTAGGTTGTCCCCATCACTCTTTCAACTTAAATGCAAAGGATTAAATGGTTCCTACGACAATGTTCATAAACGAATCATAAGTTTATCGATGGCCTAAGTTTATTCTTTCAATTACAAAAGAAACATTTTCCCATGTTTTTATTGTGACTTTTATTGAGGGTTAATATCTTGTACCAAGGGTTGAAAATTTATTTAGGAATTTGAAATAAAGTCGAAATAAAGTTCTTAGGATAGTTCAAAGCTTCATATAAAATGTTTATTTTAAATCACCCCGAAACCCTTAAGGTTTGACTTTGGAAATCTCCCAAAAGCCTTCAAGGATTTCTCAAAGTTTACACTTTAAAAAGCCCCCCAAAACCTTTGGTGCTTTCAAATTCGAAGGATATAGGTTTGATGTTAAATATTATTTCCATTATTTTGTTGAAATGAAAAGATGAGTAGCACCTTTATTTTTTCCACAAATACTTATTATTATTATTATTTTTTTCAAAGAAATGATACAAAAATTAATAAATCTTATATGTAGGAAATAACAGGAAAAGAAAAACACAAACAACCATAATAATAACTAGAGATCAAAACCTCAATGATAGGGACTAGTTACACATCACAATTAAAAATTTGCACATGTGTGACACCAAAACTTAGATGAGAGGATGTGGGCTTAAAAAAAGGACAACTAGTTTTATTATCTAATCTCATTAGAATTGTGAGTATAATCCACAAGTATATTTCATGAAAATGATTGATTGTAAAGAAACCAATAGGTTTTGGAGAGGGAAAGGGGACAAACTTTTTGAAATAACAATAAAATCGCCACATGGCAAGAGGTCAAGTAGAAACGTTTTTTTAAAGCAAAGCTCTATAAATGTAATGACATTGAAAGAGAGGGATTTGGGTGGATAAAACCTTTCTGCAAAGCTCTAATGACGCTTTGGTAGACCGCTTTTGCTTTTGGGAAATTTTTTTATTCCAATGCTAAAAATGTGTGGAACTATTTCAATTAGCGTTGAGATTGCTATAAGAGTGTTTCTTTGTAGTGTAGACTCTTATTAATAACGTATGCAATCCTACTACTATTTTCTTTCTTAAATATATGTCTAATTCGTGAACACAAAATTGTTATTAGTTGTTTATTTTGGACTTTTATGGGTTGTGTATATAGTTATTTGTATTTCGTCTCTTATTCACACATTAACTTTCTTGTTGAAGATAAAAGTGGTGATGCATTTGGTGCCCATGTTTACGTTTTTAGTTTTATTAGTTTTGTATGAACACTTGTTTTCTATATTGTACATATTAGATTATATGGATTTAATTATTTCACTTTTTATCATTGGACCAAGTCACAACCAATAAATACCCAAAATTAGTAAAGTTTGTTGGGCCATAATCTAAATGGGTTCCATATTCCAAATGATTAGAAGTATTAACCCAAAAAATAGCTCATATAGCCTACACCATGCAAAGACATCCATGACCTAACCCATTCTACCCCTACACCCATTTAACCTATGTTTTTCTCTAAAAAGTACTCCAAAAATACCCTGAAAGGGCTTAAAAACCCACACAAGAGCTTAAAAAGCTCAAAACGGAGCTAAAAAGCTCAAAAGAGGGCTAAAACCCCAAAAGGAGCTAAGAAACAAGCGAAAAGGGATTAAAACCCTAGGTAGGGCCCAAAAACCCTAACCAGGGGCTAAAAACCCTAAAAAGTTGAGAAAAAGTATAAATAGAGGTGTAGGGGTCACCATCAAAGACATGATTCCTCCTTCCCGTCGNCCGTCGTCATAATGCCTACATGAGTACCTTGAGAGACCTTTCACTATCAAGCTATTCCCCCCCCCCCCCCACAACTCCATTTTCCTCCATTTGCTCATTCCCTTGGTGTGTTGAGCCAAGCTCCACCCATTCCCATCCTGTGGAGAGACAACTTCTGAGTTTGGGCATGGTGGCCCTCTTTCAAACCAGATAGGAAGGTATAATGATTCATCTTTGCTGATTTGTTTTGTAGTCTGTAGATGCTTCGTTTTTGTTTTATTTGCTAACAGTTTGTTGCAGCTTGTCTTTTCTCCACTGACTCTACCCTTTCGTCCTCTAGACAGAAGGGAGGTGCTTCTGCACATAGCCAAGGTTTTTCCTTGGCTACAGTTTGGTGACTCCGCTGGGTCGATCCCTCAGGATCCCTGGGATTTATAAATTTTTTGCAGGTTTTGATTAATTGATTAGTCATTTATTTTAAGTTTTTCTTTCAACCCTGTTCTTGATCGAGCCCTCCTGAGGCCGATACGAGCCTGTTCGGCCACAGTACCAGTTACTGTCGACCGTTCTCAGTTTTGTTTTTTGTTTTTTTTGTTTTCGAGCCCAGTCGCCTATTTTGGGCTGAAAAGAGCGACCCAGTCGCCTATTCATCCCTCAACTGAGCGACCCAGTCGCCTATTTGGCCTCGATAGGTGCGACCTTCCTCTTTAGGCTCCGTCGCTGCTGTTTTAGGCCCAAAAGTGACCCAGTCTCCTATTCAGGCCCGAAAAGAGTGACCCAGTCGCCTATTTAGGCACGAAAAGAGAAACCTGCCTTTTGTTTTAGGGCCAGAATAGACCTAGTCACTGATTTAGGCCCTAAAGGTGCAACCCAGTCGCTCATTCAACCCCTAAAAGTCTAACTTGGCCTCCCAGGAGCTCAATTGTTCCTGTTTCTGCTTTTTGAGCGACCTAGAGCTCATGTTTCAGCTTTTTTAGCAACCCAGTCACCTGTTTTTAGCCTTTTTCAATGACTTGTCTATTTTTCAAGTTATTTTTACATTCGGTTGCTTGTATGGTTAACTGTTTACAAATGCAAATCTGTCTAATACTTGGTTAAATTTCTGCAAGTTCATTTTATTATTTCAGTCTTAAAACTTAGTAGAAATTAACTTCCTTGCCCAACCCTTCCTCCTCTACTCAGTCATCACCCTCTGGGGTATTCTGAGATAAGACGAAGGGTTGAGAAAGCGTAGTAATAGGCACTTGTTCTTGCTATTTCTATAAACCACTAAAAACTGGGGGTGGAGACCATTGGGGGTCTCACGGCATTCGCGTCCTCCCTGTTGAGCAACCTTGCATTTGAGGAGTGACCTGTGGATCTACGGGTGGGCTTGTTCCCACTTTGATGAGAGCCTAACACTCCTTCTTATCCAAGAGGGATACAAAACAGGGCAGTCACATTGTAGATTAGCATTTTACATTTTTATATTGCACTTTGGTTTTGTTCATTTTTACTGGTTTATATGTTACAGGTTGTGTTACCCATTGCCTAAACTGTGCAGAATTTCCAGTGCCATTTGATTATCACATGATTAACAAATAATAAAATAAACAGAACTCATATACAAAGTACACATATAACCTTACCATATAATTCAACCAAACTCAGTTCATGAACCCGAGCGAGCCTTTAAAAGTAACCAATTTACTTTAAAATCAAATTTTGCAGTTTGAGAACATAAGTCCTTAATTGCCTTAATTGTGGGAATTGCTTGGGACATGCCCTAAAAATCATTGTGAGGAGTACCATGGGAACCCCAAAGTAGCTGGCCAACGAGAGGAATTGCCAAGCGAAACGGGGAACGACCCCTACCGATTGACTAGAACGCTTGTGAGGAAAAATCCAAGCACTATCTTCTGGCAGTATTGGTGGCCGAGTGACCACCTGTAAGCCAATAGGAAGCCATTAAACTTGGGTCCAATTTTTATTTCCGGTTACTAGCAGATAAACACTATTGATCCACCACGCTCTTCCTCACGCCTGATAGGCGATCCACCTTAGTTCGGGTCTTTAGACTGTCATCGTCGAGGCCACCCTTGACAACCCTCCTCACTGTCAAAAGGCCATACAACCTCTGATTTTGCCTCAGACTCCCACCAATCCGAGCCCAACCCACACACTGCATCGTCTAGCCCCATGGCTGGCATGAATCCTAATCCCTTCTTCGAAGGGGTAGATGGCAGCGAACCCACGTCCATGCCACACATTGCCACAACAACCATGGCTAGTGTCCCCACCACCGCTACAAACATTGTGGTAAGTCTGCAACCCACTAGTGGCGGGCCCACACCAACACCCATCCTAACCGCTATGCCACCTTTCATAACTGGGGGTAGTGGCCTTGTTATTCCCACGGTTCCACCTTTTATACCTGGGGACAGTGGCCCTTTCATTACCACAGTACCACCTCTCATACCTGGGGGCAGTGGCACCTCCACCACCATCCCGACTATTCTCGTAGCGGGAAGTAAACTTCAGGTTCCCTCAGTCATGCATGGACATCACATTCTTGTAAACCCAGGCTCCATCGTCACTCCCCACTAACCAACCTCGAGTCTAACATCCCATTCATGGCTCATCTTAACTTGCATGATTTGGCCAGGTTAACTAATGACCCAATTAGACACCAATCCCATTGGCCTCCTATGCCAACCAAACTCCCCTCAGACATTCCAAAGTTTGAAGGGAAGGCCAGTGAGTGCCCTCAAAATCACATCATGTCATTTCATCTATGGTGCTCTTCAAACAGCATCGTGGATGACTCGATTAGACTTAGGTTGCTCCAGCACACCCTCACTAGTGTCGCATCCAAGTGGTACATCGAGCTACCTCAAGCATCTTACCCAACCTTCAACTCCATGGCTTTCATGTTCTTGCAGTATTTTCAACTTCCCATCAGATATGATGAGGGGGTGGACATCTTGTTATCTTGCCGCCAAAACACTGCGACACACATAACTGATCACATCCACGAGTGGCGGCGACGTCGCAGCCTATGCAAGATTCAACTTGATGACAAAATATTCCTGGATTGGTTCCTAAAAACTTTTCTACCACCCATAGCAAAGGACGTCGCAGCCGAATGTCCCCAATCCAAGGAGGAGGCCATATTGAAGGCCCAACAGTTCAACTTGATCAATGCTCAGTCTGGATACATTTACAGCATTATTCCAGATGCTCCACGTGTCGGCACCTCTCACTGCGATGCATTGGGGGCATCCCATGCCGTGGATGGCATTATAGGCTTGGTTTCCCATCACCCACAGTACCATGCGGCACCTCCTATGATGCCACCGCAACCAAGTAAAACCACTAATGTTTCCCACCCAAACCAACCTCCCAACTACTCAAGTCTGATGTCTCGTTCCAGAGCCACAACCTCCTACGCATGACCCGCATAGACTCCAACTTGGCCGACACAACAGTATTCGAGACAAATTACCCGATTTGTAGCCNTATGCACCACCTGTGCAAGCCGCCCCAGCCCCCGCCCTAGCTCCACTAACACCAATGGGACAGGTTTTTGCTAAACAGAACTGTCCCAACCAACCTGGCCCCAGTAACCAACAAGGGCAAGGGAGGAAAAATCAATCTAGGAATCAGGGTAACAACCAGCCACAAGGAGGCAACCAACAGCCAAATCCTCCCAACAATACCGGAGCGAACCAGCTAGCTGAAAACCCCCAACAGCCTAACCTAGCTAGATGAAACGCATCGTTATGGACCAACCAGCCGTACAAACTATTTGACATCTACGGTCACTATACACATGAATTCCCCCTCATGGGCTGCGCCAAGCAAGTGCTTCAAAACGAAGCTCAATGCGATACTTATGCGACAACCCAAGCTCAAACCAAACCAACGCCACCTAGTCCTCTGCCTCTGGTGCTCCAAAACCCGTTACTACTCCAAGGATTGGTAGCAACTGCACCTATGCTCCCACCTGTTCCTGCAGCCCCCATGGCGACCTCGCCTACAAAGACAAGTGTTCATCACCTGCTAGCCATGACAACTGAAGAGGTCAATCTATAGACTAGGCGAAATCAGTATGGGTCCGCTACTGAAACTGTCGACTCATCAACGACATCCACATCCAACACAACCAATATACCATTAAAACTTCCTACACCCCCCATTGATGGGGCGGATTGAGGGACCACTATTCCCCGTGCGACGGATCGCCAACAACGCCACGGTTAGAGCTGTTTTAAACTATAGTATCATTGATGACTTGGTTTAGTCACCTACAACCATGTCCACTCTCGAGGTACTTAAAACGTTCCGGCCGTAGAGAAAAGCATTGTTATTCGCACTAGGTGCAATGGACCCCTCTGATTCTAGATTGATCACATTTGACTTGGATCAAGTAGAACCCAGAATGCCATCCACCATCACCTTACAAATTCAGGTCTCAATCCAGATTTTGGTGGTCCATCGATGCATTATCAATGAAGGGGAATCCATCTATGTGATGCCAACATCTATCTGGCAGAAACTCGGGTCCCCTACCCTCCAACCATCTACCACTACACTTCGTGCCTATGATGGTCGCCCCACCAAGGCCCAAGGCATTCTCCCAAATGTTCCTATTTCCTTAGCCGGTAAAATGGCTTTAATCAACATAGAGGTTGTTAATTCCCAACTGGATTATAACATTCTCCTCGGATGAAGTTATATGTATGCTATGAGATCCGTGGCACCCACCGTTTTATGCCTTATGATGTTCCCTCATGACGGGAAGATTGTGACAGTGGACCAACTACCTTACCACGATTCGTAGGGGCCGACCGCACCAGCCAATGTCATCCCTACCATTGATACCTCCATAGACAACACAACCACCCCTCCCTCGTTGGTTGTTGGCCCTGGGTTGTTTGTCGACACTTCCATGATGGCTTCCTCCCCGTTGTTACCTCCTCCACCCGCACCAAGCGACACTACGTGTTTGTGCATGCTCTCATCTAGCACCGTTTCACCCAAACCCCAACCTCAATTGCAACCTCAACCTCAGTCACCAGGAAATTATTGGGGTTCATTCCCAATCAACACAATTCTTTTTCTTTTCCTTTTCCTACCATCTAGGATCGTGAGTAATCTTGTCTTGGCAACCACCAATTTACAGATTTCACACTAGGAGTTCCTGTGTTGTACCTTAAACCACCTACCCTACCTCAGAGGCCCTGGGATGGGTTGAATCCCATCCAACCAATTCAGATGATGTCACACCCACCTCCTGGTCCATCAAATACTTTTCCCATCTCCAATCCTTCCCCTCTTCCTCTAACAGAGATTGGGGGCAAGGCCACCAAACCTACAACCAATACCATTTACATGATCTCTAGCACCAGTTGCCCTTCTGTCTCATTGACTGTGGAAGATCCACCGGATATATCTCGGCACCACTTACGCGATGACAGAGAGATTTGTAGGACTGCCTTTGGTTTTACCCCATTCCCTTTAAACCATGGTGTAGAACCGGTTCTTCCCATTGAAGGTGAAATTCCACCACCCCACCTTGTTGACAAACTTCTACCTGATACTTCACCATTAAAAGAACCCCTACTTATGCTTAAACAGACCGATGAGGACCATCGTTCTACTCACCAAACGATTGAAGTATCCAAGATTCGGTCGAAGTCCCATGTTGACCCCCAAGCCCACCCTCACACCTTTAGCGAGGGTGATCTGGTCCTCGTCTACAACTAAGTCCATGATAACTTAGGGATAGGGAAGTTTGATTCCATGTGGTATGGCCCATATACCATCCATCGATGTCTCAGCAAGGGGGCATATCTGTTCACTAACTCGGATGGTCGCCTCTTGACGGATCCCCATAATGGGCTCTACCTCAAGAAGTTCTAAAGCTTGACGTCACTCACCATGCTTACCCTTGTAGGATAGTCTTTCTTTCTTGTTTTGCATCGTTTTTACCACGAGTCGATGACCCCCTCTAGTAGTGGTTCCGGGTCTAGTTGCAGTGAGTCCATTGTAGAACTCCGTTGCATCATTTGCATGTGAGAAGGTAGATATGCTCCCTGCTCCTGTGTCGCCGGTATCCCACTGGAGGGTGTGGTCCCACATCTGCACATGCACACAATATGTCGCACGTATGATCTAGCTACCACCATGCTATCATACCATCAGGTCCTTAGACCTATCTTGGAAGTCGAGGCCTCTCTGTATCTCCCCTGTTTTCCACGGTCACGTATGGATCATCCTCTACCATAATAGGAAGCTGCCACCATTGTGCAACAAGCTCCTGGGTCGAGAAATGACCTTCTAGACTGCCTCCCTCCCTACTGATTCTTAGCTTCATTTCTTGGAGTCACATCGATTTGCATACCACCATGTGAATTGCACATTGTATGTTGAGCTAGCTCCATACCCATAGGCCCCCATTTGGTCTAGTTTTCCCCTGTGCATCACTGCACTAGGGGTAGCACCATTAGTTGCTAGTTGGAGTCATCTGGAGTCTGTTTGAGACACCCCTCACACCTCTGGGTTTGATTTTTCGTCCTATGTCATTTGATGAGACCATTGTCTCATGTTTTACACTTGATTTTCTGGACCTTTTCTCGGAAGTCACCTCGATTTGTGTGCCTTTCCGTGAATCTTCCCGTGCATGTATTGGCATGTTTAAGAGCCATCCGCTCCATCCATGCTACACAGTGGGTCACCTTTGATCACGTTTCACCGTCTCGCCACAAGGCACCATCAGTGCCCCCTGTCTTGGTTTACCACGATGGAGTTTCTGTTAAGCTCTTTTCTGACTCCTAAACGAATGAAAAGATCACTGAGCGCATTTGCTTCATTTCCTGCTCGTCAAAGTATTTGAAAGGGCGTCTACATAGCCTCGTTTATATCCTTTTGCGGACTGTATAGACTACCACATGAAAAGGACCACCTTGGCACACTCAAGCTAGGATTGTTTCCCTTTGCATCCTTTCATGCTTTCTCGGGCATTAGGACCAAACTCTATGAAAAATCTCATCATGGGCTGTCTTTAAGCTCTTTTCAAGCCTTCTCATCAAGAAAAGATTGTCAAGCAAACTTGGTTTTGTTCATGCTCATAAAAGTATTTGAATGATCGTCCAGTCACTACAGGTTTAACCTTTTCCAGCCTGATTGAACTACCAATGGTAAAGAAGTCTCCCATCCCCTAAAAAGGATGGGCGAGCTCTCCTATGTACACTTTTATCCTTTTTCGGACACAGGAGACTATCAATGAAATAGAGACCCCATTGGAATCTTCTTCATGCTTTTAGACTCCCTAAAATTGAAAGCACCTTCGATCATTTAATCTCTCGGGCTTACTAAAAATCCACGAGATTGTGCCATAACGGTGTCTTTAGACACCACCCCATACGTTACAGTTCGGAAGCATTCCCCCATTAGGTTGCCTTTGTTCAGAGTATTCTAGGATGAGTATTCCTTGGATCCCATGAGTATCAAGTTACCTACCCCCCCCCCCCCCCCCCCACCAAGTACTTCCCATCTTTACATTCCTAGTATAACAGCTATGATCCCTCTCCTTTGAGTCAGTTTCATTTGTTGCCAGGTCAGCCCTGTCGCCATACTCTGAACAAAGGAAGTTTGAGTCCCCCATTCTCTTTCTTCCCATGTTCCCCCATTTCAGGTCAATCCCCAAATTGTCTCTTATCCATGGTTATCTCCCTCGCGCTTTTGATCAAGTAAACATCATTTCCTTGGTTAGTTGCAGGTCTCCCTCTGTCGACGACAACACATCTATTCCAGAGGATAGACCCAGAGGTACCTGTATCCTAGTTTCATGAACCTCATTGATGAGTTCCTTGGACCACTTGAGAGGAGTTCTTAGTACCTCTCGGGATGGTTGTGTCTCACATGCTCGACTTCAGCTACATCATCACACCATTGAGATTCATACAGGGTATTGGTCCGTGCAATATTTGGTCGAAGACCGCGAGTGTCACCTGAGTCTAACACATTGGCGAGTCTATGAAGGAACCCAAACAGGTTCACGTTCATTGTGATTTTTGGGTTGCGTTGGAGATAGTGTTTAGAAGCTCCAAAGCAGTGCTTCTATATAGATTCATGATTGATGCAACATATTGTACCACAGAGACTCTGACCCTCCATAGTGAGTCCCTACAGTTATGTACCGTTCCAAATCCAGCAAATCATCAGTTATGAAGATATAGCATTCCATGAGGATGCCATGTGTCCGATGTATCAGTTCTTCAGATCAATATTGTTTTGAGCCTTTTAGTGAGGCCACCAATATGTAACAACAGTTGTATATGATCGACTCTAGTGTTTGGGAGCCTTGATCGCATTATTCTTTTTGACATTGTTACGAGCATGGGTATTCCTGCCTCGTCCATATGCATGTCACATATTCTTTGTATCTCACCCATTGATGGGAACCAAAATCCACCATGTCCCGAACGAGGAAGCACCACTTCTTCACAGGCTTCTCCACGATCCCCAAGATCCAATGATGTCCGTCAGCCATACGATGAGCTCCTGCCCTCACACATCAGGGGGCAATCTATTAACCCAAAAAAATGCTCATATAGCCTACACCATGCAAAGACATCCATGACCTAACCCATTCTACCCCTACACCCACTTAACCTATGTTTTTCTCTAAAAAAAGCTCCAAAAATACCCTCAAAGGGCTTAAAAACCCACAAAACAGCTTAAAAGGCTCAAAAAGGAGCTAAAAAACTCAAAAAGAGGGCTAAAACCCCAGAAGGAGCTCAGAAACAAGTGAAAAGGGCTTAAAACCCTAGGTAGGGTCCAAAAACCCTAACCACGAGCTAAAAACCCTAAAAAGTTGAGAAAAAGTATAAATAGAGGTGTAGGGGTCACCATCAAAGACATGATCCCTCCTTCCTGTCGTTATAATGCCCACATGAGTACCTTGAGAGACCTTTCACTCTCAAGCTATTCATCCCCCCACAACTCCATTTTCCTCCATTTGCTCATTCCCTTGGTGTGTTGAGCCAAAGTTCCACCCATTCCCAGCTTGTGGAGAGGTAGCTTCTGAGTTTGGGCATGGTGGCCCTCTTTCAAACCAGATAGGAAGGTATAATGATTCATATTTGCTTATTTGTTTTGTAGTCTGTAGATGCTTCATTTTTGTTTTATTTGCTAATAGTTTGTTGTAGCTTGTCTTTTCTCCATTGACTCTACCCTTTCGTCCTTTAGACGGAAGGGAGGTGCTTCTACACATAGCCAAGATTTTTCCTTGTGTAATATCACTTATACTGATATTTTATATTTCTATGCAAAGTTACTGAAATAACCGGGCATGCAAACTGCCATGCAAAAATTCCCTATTTTATAGCTAAAATTAGGGTTAGGGTTTGCAGGATAGAATGTGACACTTACCATTGATAAGCTGGTTGAAATGATCCTGAGAAAATATGCATGCATCAAGAGCCGATTTGGAGATGACTTGGTACCTTCTGCCTCTGGTGATACCCCAGCAACACGAACCCAAAATCAGCTAAGGGTGACGTTTTCAGTGAAGGAGGTGTCCGTTGAAGCTGAGAATTTGCAGGAGTGGTAGTATTCCCGTGCCGGAGAGGATTCCTAACACATGCGGAAGTTTTGAGGTCTCTAGGTAGGCTAGTGAATTGATCTAGAGGTTTAGCTGCTCACGCCCCCCTGATCTCAAAATTGCTGATAACTGCTCCGGATGAGCAAGAACGGATCTGATAATCACCGGGTACTGGAGTATGATACCAATGATGAGAATGGTGCCTAGGTTTTGAAGGTAAACTAAGATCTGAAGACCCAACAAATGATTTGGGGTTTTCCATCTAAAAACCCCCTTACGGTGCACATGTGCCCCTGCAAACAATCTCTGATGGATACTGGATAACTGTAAAGGAATGAATAAATTGAAGAGCGGATGGTGAGCCTGGATGGTTTACCCTGGATGAGACTAGGGCAGATATCTCACTTCCAAAACCCCGTTAGTTGAAGACGTCGTCTCCAGCCCCAATTGTTGTGGTCGCATGCTGTGCTGCTACTCAAAAGCTCCAAAATCAATAATCATCAAAAGTGAAGTCTCCATTCACTTTATCTTTCTTTTATAACTTTCAATTGCGAAAACCCTAACTTTGACGTTATTAGCTCACTTTAACTTCTAATTTGCAGTTGACTTGTATGCATGTGCATGGAGACTTAAATGGGTGCATGCATCATTAAATAATGCTTAGATGTCATGGATGTCGGTGGCCTTTGGCTCCGGTGGCCCTCTTTGACCTAATGGTGATATCATAATGATGCCCTAGATTTTTTGTAGATGGCATCAGTCCTCAGTTGATTCCCTAACTGTCAGTAACTGCTCGAACACACAAGAATCACATAGGTTAGCGGTTTTGGTCCTCAATGCCTAATCAAATGAGGACATTACAGTCCTCCCCACTTGAGATTGCTTGTCCTCAAGCAACTGCAAACTCGGATGTTGCAATACCTATTCTCCTTCCCATGTGGCATCCTTTGGAGGTAGTTCTTTCCATTGAACCAAGTATTCCCTAATCACCCGGTTCTTGAGTTTCCTTTCTCTAGTATGTATGATTCGTTCAAGAATCAGTATCAGTAATCCCTCATCATCTAAAGGAGGTAATTCTGTTGATGGAGCAATGTGTTGCCCAATGTTCTTTTTCAGGTTGGACACATGGAATACATTGTGAATTTTACTTTCCTGCGGTAGTTCTAGTTTATATGCCACCTCTCCCACCTTCCTGATTATTCTATAGGGTCCATAGAAATGAGGTTTTAACTTTTCCACTCCTTTCTTCTTAAGTGAAGACTATCTGTAAGGTTGGAGCCTTAATTATACCAAATCTCCTACCTCAAAGCTCCGCTCAACCCTGTGTCTGTCTGCATACAACTTCTGTTGATTCTGAGTTGTCTATAAATTTTCCTTCAAGATTTTAAGAATATCTCGACTATCCTGTATCCAATCCTTTGCCTTAGGAGCCCTATTGTCTCTGAATGCTAAATATTCATAGTCCAAGGCCTCGTAACCATATAATGCCTTAAAAGGTGTCATCCTAATATACATGTGATAGGTAGTATTGTAGTAGTACTCCCCTAAGTGTAGCCATTTAATCTAGGTTCGTTGTTTCCCTATTACGTAGTTCCTCAGATATCCTCCAATTCACGTGTTGACAATTTCAGTTTGTCCATCGCTCTATGGATGATAAATCGTGCTGGTAGCAAGTTCAGTCCCCACTAATCTGAATAGTTCCTGCCAGAAGGCACCTGTGAATCTACTGTCCCGGTCACTGACAATGGTCTTAGGTAACCCGTGTAACTTGAAGACCTCCCTAAAGAATAACTCAGCTACTTGAGCTGCAGAGTAATTAGATGATATAGAAAATAAATGTGCGAACTTGGTCAGTCTATCAACTACGACATATAAACAATCCCCCCCTTGGACCTTGGGCAATCCTGTAATAAAGTCCATGGAGACACTTTCCCACTTCTGTTCTGGAATTGGTAGTGGCTGAAGCAACCCCGCTAGATGGATGTTCTTGATCTTGTTCTGCTGACATATGCTACATTCCTGTACGTGCTGCATATCCTCCCCTTTGAGGCCCTTCCATGAGAACCTCTCTTGGATCTGCCTATAGGTCTTCAAGAAACCTTGATGTCCTGATAATGGAGAGTCATGTGATACTTGTATGATATTTTTTCTCAAAGTTGATTCTAGGATGAGGTATATCCTGTTCTTGTAATAGATGATGTCATCGACAATCCTATACCTGTCATCCTGAATCTGTCCATCCAATAATTCGCAAGCGAATTTATTTTTGGAGTATTATACTAAGAGAAGTGCCCTCCAATCTGTGGATATACTCATGAGAGATAGTGAGGCAAGTTGCCTGGATAATGCATCAACTATTATATTATTCTTACCTTTTACATACTCGACATCGAAATCGTAGCTTGTACTTCGTTGACCCATTTCTATTGGCGCTCATTTAGTTCCTTCTGCTCCAAGAAGTACTTGAGGCTGTTATGATCTGTCTTGATTTTGAAATTACTGCCCACCAGGTACTGTCTGAAATTCATGAGAGCATGTAAGATGGCTAGCATTTCTTTGTCATATATGGAGTAGTGGCACTCGTAGTTTTTTAGTTTCTTACTCTCAAATGCAATAGGGTGATGATTTTGCATCAATATTGATCCTAGCCCTTCCCCTGAGGCATCACATTCTACTACAAATGGTTGTGAGAAGTCCGGTAATGCTAAAACTAGGCAAGAACTCATAATGACTTTCATCTCCTTGAAAGTTTTCTGTGCTAGTTCTGTCCAGGTGAATGCTCCCTTCTTTGTGAGATCTCTGAAGGGTGCGGCAAATTGGGAGAATCCCTTAACATACCTTTGGTAATAAGTGTAAAGACCTAATAACCCTCTCAATTTTGTGACTGTTTTTGGCGTGGGCCAATCTCTGATAGCTCGGAGTTTCTCCATGTCAACCTGTACTCCTTTTTCACTGATTATGTGCCCTAGATACAACATTTCCTTCATGCCAAATTCACACTTGGACATTTTCACGTAAAGCGAGTGTTTTTATAGAATGCTCAGTATTTCATCCAAGTGTTTCAAATGCTCCTCCCACGTTTTGCTATAAATTAGGATGTCATCAAAGAATACTAGCAAAAACTTATGTAGCTGAACTCTGAAGGTATGGTTCATGCATGACTGAAAAGTGGCTGGAGCATTAGTAAGTCCAAAAGGCATGACCAAAAACTCATAGTGACCATAGTGACAACGAAAAGTTGTTTTGGAGATGTCTTGGTCCCTTACTCGAATTTGATGGTACCCCGAACGAAGATCAATCTTGGAAAAGTATTTGGAACCCCGTAGTTCATCCATGAGTTCATCAATCCTAGGGATGGGATACCTGTTTTTAATGGTATTTTTGTTGAGTGCTCGATAGTCGATGCACACTCACAGTGTACCATCCTTCTTCTTGACCAAGACCACTGAGGATGCGAAGGGGCTAGAACTAGGTCGAATGTATCCAAGCCCCAACAATTCTTTGATCGTTGTTTCAATCTCATCCTTCTATATTTTTGGATTCCGATAAGGAGTGATTATGAATTCCTGTGTCCCCTCCTCTAGCTCTATGATATGTTCAAAGCCACGATATGGCGGTCTACCTGATGGAAGGTCTCGAAATACCTTTTCATGCTTATGTAACAAGGTCTGAATATCACCCGGGTGTTGTGTGATGTTTTCTGGAGGTTTCCTAAAGGTGACAAAACATTTTGCAGCCCATTCTATGTCATCATGTTTGAGTACTGCCTCAATCCTCTGTGAAGAGACCAGTTTTGGGGGATAAGTGTTCATGCCCCTCAAAACTACCCGTTTGCCATCTGGTCCCTGGAATTCCATTTCCATTGCCTGGTAGTCTATAGTATATTTTCCTATTGAATAAATCCACTGAACACCCAATACTACATGAGTATCTGATACATCCACTACATAAAATGAATCTGTCATCTGATAGTTACCTAATGTGACATTCAATTTTGGAATCCAGTAGTTGCATTCCATGCTAGAGTTCCTGGCTACTACTACAATAAACCCTTCGAACTTCTCAGTTTGAATACCCCTCTTGGCTATCCAAGTGGAGTCAATGAAATTGTGGGTTGCTTCCCCATCAATCAATACTCCTACTCTGTGACCCTGTACTACTCCTCTAACCATGAGAGTATGGAAACTTGGTACTCCAGATAATGTAGCAATGAATCCCTCTGGAGTATCACCCTGGAGTGATTCCTCCTCGGCTGCTCGTAGTTCTTCTATGGATTCCTGCTCATATTCCTCCTTGTCACTGTCCGAATACACTTCAATGTAGTGAGCCTTCGCCTTCCCTGCACACCTGTGTCCTGGCACCCATGGTTCCTGACAAGTGAAACATAATTTCTTCCGCCTTAAGTCTTTTCTAGTGTCCTCGTCTAACCATGTTTTCTTGGGAACATCCTGCTGGAAAGGTTTCTTGTCCTTGTCCCTAACAAGAAAGTTGGTTTTGAGAGGGAACATGTTCTTCGGAACTGAATCCTGGAGATCTATGGCTCTGCTAATGGCATCCTGCAGAGTGGGGTGTTTGTAGGCTTTCACCCATCCCCGTAGTGGCTCTGTTAGGGCCTTAGTGAATAACATCATCAACCTGCTCTCTGACACAACTGTTACCATGACTGCTATCCTATGGAATTCTAAGATGAAGGCTTCTACACTACCTATCTGTTTGAGTTGCACCAACTCCCTGAAATGTATCTCTGGATCCTTCCTATCAAACCTCTCCATGATCTTCTGAGTGAACTCACCGTAGGAGTGTATGGTGTTGTGACCCAATTTCACTAATCTGTGGTACCACCACTCATGAGATTCTCCGTCTAGGTGGAGTGTGGCTAATTTAATGGCATCTGTCTCTATCATGGGATTGAGTTGGAAATAGGTATCCAACTTTTGAACCCATATCCGTGCTAATCCTCCGTGAGTCCCGTCAAAGTTTGGAATGGTCAACCTGCCTAAGGTTTTCTGCAATTCATAGTTGTGATTGAATCCCTTGTTGAAATTCCTGGGCCTGTTCCTCCTCTTCATGTTGCAAAAATATGAAAAATACATAGCTGCATGAAACTCATCCCCTAAGTCCCTGTATTCCTGCAAATGAGCCCCAAAGGGATCACTAGGCTCTACCTGCATGACTGGACCTCCTACCACATCTACCAAGAAGTGAGGCATAGTAGGCTTATTGGAAGGTCTGTTATATATATGCGGTGTATTCTGTATATTGGTATACGTGACCTTCCCGCTACTGCTTGTAGACCCTCTGTCTACTGGTGAGGGAGGGGTATTGTTGTTACCTAGTTCTGGTTTCATCGATAATCTGTTAATTGCATTGAGTACATCTTTTTTCCCTTTGGCTAAGTCTTGCAATGCAGATACTAAGTTGCGAAACCCCATCTTGTCTTCATCTTCCCCCATTCCTTTCCCTCTGTCAGAATGTATACCTGTTGGTTCCATGTATAAGATGATATATTCTAGTTGGATATCCTCAAAGTCCTCCGTGTACCTACTCCTTCTTTTCCTATATGTTACAAAAGGGTCCTCTTCTGTATTCATCTACTTTTCATTTCTCAAGCCCACAGCTGGCCAAGAAGATAGCTCTGATACCACTGTAATATCCCTTATACTGATATTTTCTATTTCTATGCAAAGTTACTGAAATAACCGAGCATGCAAACTGCCATGCAAAAATTCCCTATTTTATAGCCGAAATTAGGGTTAGGGTTTGCAGGATAGAATGTAACACTTACCACTGATAAGCTAGCTGAAATGTTCCTGAGAGAATATGCATGCATCAAGAGCTGATTTGGAGATGGCTTGGTACCTTCTGACACATGCAGAAGTTCTGAGGTCTCTAGGCAGGCTAGCGCATTGATCTGGAGGTTTAGCTGCTCACACCCCCCTGATCCCGAAATTGTTGATAACTGCTCCGGATGAGCAAGACCGGATCAGATAATCACCAAGTACTGGAGTATGATACTGATGATGAGAATGGTGCTTGGGTTCTGAAGGTAAACTGAGATCTGAAGACCCACTAAATGATTTGGGGTTTTCCAGCTAAAAACCCCCTTACAGCTGCACACATACCCCTGCAAACAATCTCTGATGGATACTAGATAACTGTTAAGGAATGAATAAATTGAAGAGCGGATGGTGAACCTGGATGGTTTACCCTGGATGAGACTAGGGCAGATATCTCACTGCCGAAACCCCGTTAGTTGAAGACGTCGTCTCGAACCCCGACTGCTATGGCCGCACATTCTGCTGCTAGTCGAGAGCTCCAAAATCAATAATCATCAAAAGTGAAGTCTCCATTCACTTTATCTTTCTTTTATAACTTTCAACTGTGAAAACCCTAACTTTGACCTAATTAGGTCACTTTAACTTCTAATTTGCAGTTGACTTGCATGCATGCGCATGGAGACGTAAATGGGTACATACATCATTAAATAATGCTTAGATGTCATGCATGCCGGTGGCCTTTGGCTCCGTTGGCCCTCTTTGACCTAATGGTGATATCATAATGATGCCCTAGATTTTCTGTAGATGGCATCAATCCTTAGTCGATTCCTTAACTGTTAGTAACTGCTCGAACCCACAGGAATCAGATGAGGACATTACACCTTGGCTACAGGAAGTATAATTGGTACTTCTCACTAGGGTGAACCCCTATTGTTGGCAAAGGGAAATTTTTCCTCGTCAATAGTTTTTCAATGTTATCAATGTTTTTTTGGTACCAGGAGGGTCATGGTAAGTTTCCTTGCGTATAGCTATTTTTTCTTTTTGTGTGTATTTTTTATGGCTTTTCTCTAAATCCATGTGTACGAGATCAACAATGTATTTGACTTGCAAGGGCCTCTACATGACCTCCCAAGAAAGGAACAATAAATTTGATGGTGAATGAAGCACCACAACATTTTAGCACTTTCAAAATTATGGAGTTGTGTTGTACCTACTTAATGTCATGTTTATGAAGATGTAGTTTGCAGATGATTTCCTTTCAATTTTGAAGGTAAAGTTTCAAATTGGTAAGATGTCTTATCTATTTATATAATTCACAATCAGTCTCATTTTAAAATCATGTTTGAAAATGCTTATGGTGAATATTATTGTTTGCATGAAGTGGTATAGGAGATCAACAAAATGAAAATAGAAGATGGGGAATCCATTTGATTTTTTAGCACATGATTTCATTGAGACTAACCATTCATTCATTCATGAATGGTATGTGTGTTCCCTTCCCAAAACCATGGCTATCTTCATTTCACAAAAGGGCATAATTGATTTCAATGAACCATGAAAGGAAGCTCTTCGTCTTGAATTTTTTTTTAAAGGTACCCTTTAGACCTAGTTCCTTATTTTGATTTTGAAGATATAAAGCATGCTAAAGATGATTCTCTGAAACCTTATAGTACTAAGTAGGAATATTAGATTAAATAATTATGTTACAAGGTTGTACTAAGTAGGAAGATTAGATTAAATAATTATGTTACAAGGTTGTTCTCTTACACGATAGAATGAACAAAGAAAATCCTATTGTGCAAAGAAGAATTTTTTTATCAATTGTACATAAAGCACAAATGTGTTCAAAGGTTAGGATAAGGATGTATGTTGGTATGATTGGCAAACTTGAAATTTCCTCATTGAATTCCCATGTATGGTGAATGTCTTACCTCAACTCTTTGTTGTTCAAATTTTGACCTTGTATTTTTAGAAGGAATCATAGCCCACATGCTTTTGTTGATTTATCAATTAGTGGACATGTACATCATACTTATAATGACTTAACCTTCACTTATAACCATATAATTGAAGTTTGGATGATATCGAAGATGAAGATGATGGGATTTTTTCCATTGATGATGACACCTCTTCACCGTCTTCTTTGAGCAATGAAGAAGATGCATTACACGCCTTTCATGTTTTACTTTTTGTAGAACCTAATGTATGCCTAGAATTGAATACCCTAATATTGAATGATAGTGGATTTGAAAATAAAGAGTTGAGTTCAATATATTATTGCCTAAAGCAAGAGAAAATTTAAATCCAAGGATATCATATAGAAATTCTCATCGCATATACCAATCGTACATTGGATCTCAAAGATGATCATGCATTCTCAAAGTTTCACATGAGGGAATTTCTACCATAGTATCCTTCATTTTTCCCTATTTCCTTGATTTCAAGAACAAATTACATAATCAAGGTAAGTCTCTTGAATCAAAAGTACCAGAAATTAAAGAACAAGTCCAAAATCGTTATAATAGATGCGTACTTCTACAAAATGACATCCATGATGTAGTTCCCATCTGTTAGAGAGGGGCACTTAAGTTCTTATCATTTTCCATTTGTATCTATCTAGATCCTAATGAGTTGTTTTGTCAAAATAATAATAAAAATTATGTAACGTAAGTTCTCATAGCATGGCATTTTCATTCAGTTCATAATTCTAACAGCATTAGGAATAAAATAAAATAAAATGCATTTTTCCCTTCAATTTTTTTAGTACTGAAATTTAGAGAGTTTTGATTAAGTAGAATACCTGTTTTTTTGTAGATTGCAATAGGCTTCCTTAGGCTCATGTAGCTACTCCTCGCTAGAAAACCTTAGCAGAAAAAATAGATAAACCACCTTGCCAACCAACTCATTGTGTTTTCCCTAGGAAATCGATGGATTTCCAAGCCCTTGAGCCCACAATCCAATAATCCAAATAGAAACCTTCCATAGTTTAGGATCCATCCATCCATAGTTCAATTTCCCCTCCTGCTTTGAGTTTCCCACCTTCTCAATCCCCTGAGTTAACCCCTTCCTCGGTATGCCTCCTTTCTCCTCCAAATTCTCAGTCCTATTTTTCCCCAAAAATATTCCAAAAAACCAACCCCCCCTTCTCCTCCGTGAGTCCTGTCTTTATACCCATTTTCCTCCTCATTTCTTCATCCCTACTCCACCGCCTTCCCTCTAATGTCTCGGGACTATAAATTATTAATACCCTTACACTATTCAAGAAATTTAATAATGATTTAATGTGGTTATCCGATTCATGGTTGGCTTGAGCGGTTAAATAATTTTAATGCTTAATGAAGTGGGCACTTTTGATTTGACTTTTATGTTTATTTATTAGTAGAATCATTATTACCTTCTTGTTTATAGAACTTTTCATTTAATGGTAACTCAATGCACTACTTCAATATTCAAATGTTGTAGATAACATAATAATTATCTTGAACTTCATAGAGAGGATGTTTACTTTATTACTCAATCGAGTTTGATTCAATCATCATGTTTCGGTTTTAAAAAATAAAGAATAAATAATAATTTAAAAATGGATAACATAATAACATTATGTTACACCATCGTATTTCATTTGGTTAAACCTTTAATAATAATGATGATGATAATAATATATATTTTACCAGTCATGTAAAACAATTTGGTGAGTTAAATAATTCTTTTGATCATATTCAATGAAGCTTAGGTGTATTTGGCAATAGTTATAACATTATAAATTATTATTATTATTAAACTAATAATAATCAATGGTAATAAGTAATGACAATAATTATTATTACTAATAATGGTGAATAATAATAGTAACATTTATTTGTTTAAATCAATAAGTAAATCGATATAAATATAGTATCTTTATATTAATGAACAAGGTATCCTTTATAGGTTAATTAATCTTACTTAACAATTAGACAAGACAATTATTTATTGTTAATGTTCTTTCTATGACACCTCACATTGATGATACTTTCAAATGATGACACTTACATTAATTGTTTATTACGGTGTTTAGATATACTGACTAACTTACTTATTTTACACATTAACAATTTAAACATTCACTACCTAAGTTGATTAGTACATCCTTAACTAAGTTATCTACGACAATTTATACCACTATTCAAGCATGAAACATATGTTCTACATTAATACTATTGTACATGCACCAAGTGTGCATGTGTGGCCAACGTATGCACAAGTCGGATATGCACTATAAACAAACACCATCCCACCTATGCATACTTGCTAACTAAAAATAGTAATTTCCCCATGTAGAAACAGAAAGCATATTTATATTTTTAACATTCTCAGTTATTTAATAGTTAATCCCTTTTATGATTTAATACCCTTATTTGTATGTTCTTATTAATTTAACCGGTCAAACAAGATGGGTACCTACTACCACTAACTCCAGATCAGGGAATACCCAACCCTCAGCAATACTGCCTAACATATCCTCCCATCCTAACCTACGTCCGCATCCTCCCCTTCCTTCCTCTGCTAGTACAAAGTGGACGCCAGTTATACTGACCTGACCACATAGAACCTGAGAGCGGTAGTGTCGACTAACTAGCAGACCTAGCCTCTCCTAGCAGGCATCCGACCGTTGTCATCACAACAACTTGGGGAGCGTGTCTTAGCATTGCCCTCCCACGATCCCAGGTATCACAGTGACATAGGTTGAGCAATACATCCATCCCCCTCAACATCCTGGGTCTATACCCTATCAAAACCATACTTTGTTGCTATCTGGGTTATTGTATTGTGTCATCGTATCATCATTTTTTGTCACTAAGGTTTACTGCATAACAAGTTAGTATTCCACGTATCATATCAAGTATTCAACTTCCACTTAGCGCCAATATCATGTGGGTTAGTACTTCACAAATACACATGTATAATAAGTAATTCCACTTAATAATCAATTGATCCACATCCTCATCCTCATCATTCTTTCATGTAATAACTTAATTCATCATAGGTACACACGACATATAATATAATTCAATAGGTCACATCGCCACATGGTATCCACATACCGCATCATATATTTCACATTTGATCAATGAAAACATTTAAACATACTCTCATCATAAAAGAACTAGGGAATCCCATGATAATTGAAATGTTGTAACTGCATAAACATAGCAACATAATAATCATGATGACACCCTAAACATAGTAACATCATAAATAAACCTAGTTACATCACAATATCGATCCATCACGTTGTAAATGAAGCTCACTCAGTTGAGCTAAGTCTAAAAAGAAATAAGCCAAAATAAAGTGCAGTAGGTATCACTAGTCAAAATATGGGGTGTTACACATGAAAAAAAAATTGTGTAGATGAAATTGTTAAATAGGTTCCATTTACGATAGTGTCTTATGAGTAAAGAGGAGGTAGCTGTAAATTTAACATTCAAAGGCATATCCCTAGAATAAAATCTAACAGAGGTTAAAAATTAATTTTGTGCCAACCTGATTGATGAAGATTTCAATATAATGAATTTTTCAAATACCTTCATGCATAATGAATAAGTGAACCTCTCTTGAATGAAAAACTCTTGGGATGCATTGTTCATGGATCAACCAAGTTTTCATGTCTAAAACATCTTTAGACATATATGGAAATGGGAGTGGAACATCAAGATTCATTTAAAAATGCTATGTTGGTTGGAGGCGAGGGAGACAAATCTACCATGTTGATCCATGAACAATATTCCACTAGTGGTAGAATTGAATATGACGTCAAACCCCACACATATACATAATTTGAATTTTTGGAGCAAATGTTTGATGCAATATTATTTCAATTAGATTTCCAAGTCATAAACCAACGGTTTGGAAATTGAAATTTTCTCCACAAAGGAGATACTTATGTATTGTACTCATTTTCATACCAATTTGCAAAGGACTCATTCTCCCAATCAACATCATAGTTATATTTGGGACATGAGCCATCTGCATGGGTGGTTACACTAACGCCATGAGTTCACATGCCATATGTTGGTGGTGGTTAGAATAGGACATATAAGTAGATTTTGTTTTTTATTTATAGCATTGTTTACTTTAAGTTCACCTACTTAGAATAAGAATTTTTCTTTCATTTTTTTTCGCGAATAAATTCCCTTCATTTTGGTTTCATGTTTGTCACTTACGTTTTTCTTTCATTTCAACATAGCCTTTCCAATTCTTCGGTATTTAAATCTCAAATCACATTCTGGATTATTTGTTGGAGAAATGAATCTTGACCTCCAAATCCATTCTTCCATAACCATGATCATTGACTCAAAAGTTAGGCTAGAAAATTTCATAATAGGTATGTGTTTTCATTATATTTAGAATGTCGTACTGAAAAGGTATACCACATAATGTTTTGGAAGAAGGAATGACCGATGATCCCTACCCTTTGATCTATCATGCTAGTGTGTGATGAGTCTTTCAGATTGAGTATTTGTTGCTCTATCAATAGATTACTATGCCTAATATCCATGGTACACTTTTCTTTTCTTGCAAATCAAGTCAAACAAATGTTATTAATCTTTCGTGTGATCTTTGATAACACAACAAGAAATTAACTTCCTCGTCACCCTGTTTCAAATCACCATTTGGAAAGATTGTTGGTTTAGGATGATACACATATACAAACACTTTGTTGTTAACAATGAACCATTACATAAAAGTTTATATATTGATAATTGGAAGTCAAATTATATTTCAATGAGTTTGGATTTTCAATTACATTTATTATCCTTTCTCATAGTTGTCCTCAGCTAGATTAATAGCATTCCTACTTTGTTATTTATTCCTTTCGGTAAGATAAGTGAGTGATGGGGCACTATTTCTACACAATCTTATTTTTAGGAGATAAATTTATAGCAACCCACAATAATCATAGATAAAGTACCTCCTTTAACAACTTGATTTTTTATTCATACACGAAATGGGTGGATGGAATGAACGATAGCCAAGAGTCTCCCTTGAACTATATTACTGACATTCAAAGCAATAATGAATGTTATGAATTATTGTGAGAAATATTGCTCATTCCCATCCATATCAGAGTGTTGATAAAAAGTAGAATGCCCCAGAGTAGTCTTAGTGATGGTGAAAGATTTAAAGGCAACTCATTGTTGCACTATAGAAATGAACAAAATTTGCAAATGGTTGTGATTTTATGTATACAACGTCCCAAGGGAAATTTCAAAAAATAAAAGTCCCTTGAAAACCAACCATGTGAAATGTACACTAATGATAGGCTTTGTGCATAGAGGAGAAGGTTGTCCCTACAATCGTTTTGTCCATCTTACTCAAACATTTTCTACTTAACCCACAACGATGTTGCAATGTGTTTGGCATGCAATTTCAATTTGAGGCATGTCATTCATGAAAATTTGAAGTATATTTAAGATTAATCATAAACTCCTCATTTTTCGCCCATGAATATAGGGAAATTCCAAGGACACTCATGAATGTGCAGCTGAGCACCAATGTGGAGAAATTGTACTCCATCACCCTCTATCCCTAGGCTCCAATAATTCATAATCATTTCTTTTTCTTGGAGTTATATGACGTGTCATTATTTATGGACGTTTTCCTATGGCCAAGGCTTGCCACCTTTTCATTCTCATAACAACTCTTATGCTTGTGAAACATCTAGGTCATTTCGGTAAAACTATGAAAGGGGTAAATTCAAAGGTAAATATGTTGGTCATAAGAAAGAAAATTGTACACATTATTGAGGGTCCAAGCAACTATCTAAGAATCCGAGTCATGAATATTAGTGGTTAGAAACTAAGCATCAACCATGAAAGTTGTTATGAGACAACGAAGGGAAAGTAGGGAAACTTTTGTCGTCAGTTTTTAGGGTAATCTCTTTGTTTGCAACCTTAACCCTATTCACATAGATTAAATGGTTTGTTTTTAAGGCATCGCTATCACCTCAAGTTAAACTGTGTTTTCAATTACATATATGAGTCTACTACTTACCATTTTCATTTAAGTTTGATTTCGAGATTGATTTGAAATTTTCTT
The DNA here is from genome assembly GCA_001517045.1 of Pseudotsuga menziesii. Taxonomy (NCBI): domain Eukaryota; kingdom Viridiplantae; phylum Streptophyta; class Pinopsida; order Pinales; family Pinaceae; genus Pseudotsuga; species Pseudotsuga menziesii. The sequence goes on along the minus strand of LPNX010783833.1, from coordinate 355,577 downwards.
TTCATCTTAAAGGTGACGTGTACCTATATATATATTTGATTTTAGCTCATGGATTATGGTTAACTATGCATATGATTTTCATCCCTTGATCTCACTATGGAAACATCATACAAACACAAAAAATCATTTGAAGAATCTTGCATGTTGAGTTATGAGCCAAAGTAAAAGATGACACTGAAAGAAAAAAATAAAGATGTTTTTATGATATGCTTAAACTGAAAAATTCGTAGAAAATGTAGAAAAATACAAGAACGAACAAATAAAATAGATAGTTATGTTCACTTGCCTCGTTAAGAGGGGAACCTCTAAAAGAAAAGCTCCAAATACAATGACATTTTTTCACTAAACATTACATATCTTATTATCCTATATATATTGTTTCAATAGCCAAATTCCTAACAACTTGTGGTCACGCTATTAATGAGCCCCCCCCACCTAGGGGGACTTTATTTANCCTTCAAAAGTAGTATTGCTATCAAGGTTGAAGATAAGGAAAATTTTAGGAATGAATTTTATCCCATTGGCTATTTTTAACATTTTTTTCCAAAGAAATATTTGCCAATTTCCTTTTTTTCTCAAAAACGATGGGCCCAGAATCGATGGGATAATTTTTTTACTCTAAAAATCACCAAAACTGCCCAAAAACTATATAAATTCCTTAGAAATTTGAATAATTTTACAAAACATTCACCAAACATTTATAGTTGCAACTTTAGGAATTAGTAAGATTCGCCAATGTTTAGACACTTTGAGAAAATTATGGATCCTTAAAATTTTCTTTGGTTGGAGGTGGGGAAACTGCTGTAGCATGGTTGATGGTTCCCAAGTAACGTCTTCTGGTGAGGCATCCTTCCACTAAATCAAAACTTCACGGATAGTGCATTGATGTAGACGATGATGATATAGATGGTGATCTTGAGTGTTCACAACTGCTTCTGGTTGGAAACAAATGGAGCCTTCTTCATCCAATTTTGGTAATGTAGTTTGAAGTTGACAATCCCTATCCTCTACCTTCTTCAAACATGACACATGAAATACTAGGTGGATATTGGAGTGTGTTGGGAGCGCTAAATTGTAGGCCACCTAACCAATTCATTGAACAATATGATATGGACCATAAAATTTGATGCAAGATTCTAATGGCCTTTACTTTAATATAGGTCTTCTTATAAGGTTGGAGCTAAAGGAACACTTGGTTTTCTTCTACAAATGAACGCTCTAAGTGGTGTTGGTTTTCTTGTTACTTCATGTAGTTTTGAGCCATTTCTAAATTTTACTTAAATGTGCAAAGAGTGACATCACAAATATGAAGCAAACTATGGGCTGCATGTACTTTGAAAGTACCTAGTAGATAAGAAATCATAGAAGATGGATGTTGGCCATAGATTGCTTCAAATGGTGTCATTTTTGTAGCCTCATGATATGTGGTATTATACCACTATTTTACTAATGGTAACCACTATTCCCATTAATGTTTCTTTTTTTATGCAAACATATCAAATAGGTTTCAAGACACTTATTGAATGCTTCTATTTGGTCATCTATTCGAGGATTATAATAGTTGTTCATTTGCAACTGGGGGTGCCTTGTAGGTTAAATAGTTCTTTCCAAATTTACTGGTGAATGTGGGATCACGATTTGACATAATGTAGGTAGTCATGCCATGGAGTTTGATCTAAAAAAAGTTTGGAAGCCATTGACAAGGTAAATGGGAGCTGGAGAGCAAAAAAATGAGCATATTTGGAAAGTTGATCAACTACGACCATGATCACTGATTTGTTGCCTACTTTCATAAGATCAACATCAAATTCCATGGTAATATAAATCCAAATAGTGGTTGGGATTGGTAATGGTTGCAATTCTCCAAGAGTCTTTATTGGCTCACCCTTGTTCCTTTGGGAAGTGTCACATTCTATTAAAAAAGTAAGGATATCCTTTTTCATTCTTTCCTAGAAGAAGGAGTGCTTGTCATGTGCATGAGTTTCTGAAATCTTGAGTGAACTGCAAGAGGAGATGAATGCAACTCTATTAATATTATTTTCTTTGAGGTAGAGTTAGGTACAAGAAAATGATGATCTTTATATCGTAATGTATCTTGCAGCCAAGTGTAACTCTAGGGAGGGTTTGGATCCTCTTGGAGGCATTTTATGAGCTAAGATATAATGACATTGGTTATCCATTCTTGTTGCGCTTCCTCTAATCATTCAGGTATTAGAGAAGATAAGGAAAAGAGTGACCTCTCTTCCTCATGTTTCCTTAACAAGGTATCTGCCAGAATATTGTCTTTTCCCTTTTTGTATATGATCTCGTGATCATAACCAAGCATTTTGGTGACCCATTTTTGTTGTTCTGGAGATGAAAACCTTTGCTCCAAAAAATAATTTAGTCTATGGTGATCTATCTTTATATGAAAGTGTCTCCCTATGAGATACAGTTTCCATGTGTCAAATGCATGTAGGATTACCATAATTTCTTCCTCATAGGTAGACTTCCCAAAGTACTTAACACACAATTGCTTACTTGTGAATGATAAGGGTCATCCTTCTTCATTAAAACTATACCCAAGCCTTTTCCAGAGGGATCACATTCCAATACAAAATTCTTAGTAAAATCAAGCACAACTAAGACTAGTGTGGTTCACATGGCTTGCTTTAGAACTGAGAATGCTTGTTCTTCCACTTCATTCCATGCAAAGACATTTTTCTCAAGTAGGGTTGTCAATGGGGTTTCAATTTTACCATATTTCTTCACAGAATTTATATAGTAGCTCATATGGCCTAAAAACCCACCTAATCTCTTTAAGGTTTTTGGTTGGAGCCATTATTGCATTGCCACAATATTATTTGGGTCCACTCTCACCCCATCTTTTCCAACAATGCGATTCAAGTATTCAACCTCTGAGACCTCAAATGAACATTTCAAGTGTTTGATGAATAATTGATGGTACCGAATGAGTGGCAAGGCTTTATCAACATGCTGTACATGGGCATCCCAAGCTTTATTGTATAAATCAAAATGTCATCAAAGAAAACCAACACAAAATCATGAAGATATGGCCTCAAAATTTTATTCACGAGGCTTTGAAAAGTAGAGTTGGAATTCCAAAGTTCAAAAGGAATTACAAAGAACTCATAATGGCCTTCATGCCTCCAAAAATTTGTCCTTGGAATGTCAACCTCTTTCATCTTGATTGGGTGATATCCTAAACAAAAGGTTGATTTTGGTGAAAAATTTATCCCCATGGAGCTCATCCAAAAGATCATCAATAATTGGGATGGGAAATTTATCTTTGATGGTCAACTTATTGAGGGAATAAAAATCATGACACATGCACCAAGCACCTTCTTTCTTTAAACCATGATCATAAGGGATGAATATGTGCTAGTGTTGGGACGTATGACTCCTTCCTCTAGTAGCTCTTGAATTATATTTTCAATTTCATTATTTTTGAGCAACTGGGGGCCTATATGGCCATACATTTGGTAGTTGATTACCCAAAATCAAGGGAATACCATGATCATGCTCTCCTCTATACAGGGGTAATCCCTCTGGTGTCTCAAAGACCTGTTGATGTTTGTACAAAACCATTTGCAAGTCAAGATGGATTTCGGGTTTGGTTCTATCTAGAGCCTAGATGGAATGGAAGTGAGCAATAATTCCAAAGTGACCTTTCTTCAATAACGTTTCAATATGATGAGAACTTATGATTACAAGGGAACATTCCTGCAGCCCTTTGAGGGAGTGAGTATGAGTCCTAAGTAAATCTCAAGTATAATTCACTACTACATATGGACAAAAATCAGACGGTCGTTCATCAGATTATCGAGATAATGCCAATAATTATTCGATGAACATAGCCTCCAAAAATCGTCGATGTAATTTAATCGGCTATCTGACACTTGACTTATTGTCATATATATGACATCAAGAACATCAAACAATCAACACATGTGGAAACTCAATTAGGTAGTGTTTTTTTACATTTTTTGTGTTAAACATCGGATATCCGACGACCATCCGTCTCCTACCCGATGCATTTTCATCTGCTACCCGATGCTCTTTCGTCAACTACGCAATGATATTTCATTGACTACCTAATTCTCTTTCGTCAGCTACCGGATGATCTTTTTTCGACTACCCCATGCGCTTTCGTCAGTACCCGATACAACAGATTTTTTAAACAGTCGGATAACCAATGTAAACACCTAGGGTGGTCGATGAGATTCCGTCGGACACCCGATGAAATGGAATATTTGGTTCATCAGCTAACCCATATAAATTCGTCAGTTTCTTGATGAGGTTTCGTCGGGTATCCTATGTGTTCCTTTTCAGATTGTCGCCTATCTGATGACGTTGAACTATTGATTGTCAGATAACCCACATATTGGCATTAGATATCTGATGAACAACATCAGATATAAAGCGACATTCCCAAATATTATCCGACGACTGTGATGTGGTTCCAATGCAACGAACTGTCATATATTTGACCGATAACTGTCTTAAAATAAATAAAATTCTAGTGGAAGCTTGGTTCCAAAACGTCATTGTTGAAAAACAACAAATTTGGACACTGAAGAGGCTTAAGCATATAAAACAAAGTATTTAGGTAAATATATTAGAGATAAATCTTGGTTTAGAAAACATATATTGTTGCATCAAAAGGGGAAATTAAGATAACCAATGCTAAAAACCAAGTGTCTCAAGCTAAGGAAATGAGAAAGACCTAGGGACCCCTAAATTAGATACTCAAGGGGGAGATGATGACAAGGCCAAGTCGCTTAGTTATAATTAGCAAGAAATCTAGTAGAAATAAATAAACTCCATCATAGAAACAATGCCTTAATAAAATTGTACCCTAGGAATGATGATAAGGCCAAGTCACTTAGTAATTTGCAAGAAATCCAATAGAGAGAAACAAACTCCATCATAGAACTTATGCCTTACCAATCTTATACCCTAGGATGGAGTTGTAGGTTTAATATATAAAACATAGCATGGCACTTGATATATATAGTCATGCATAGTTAGTGAAGGTGTTAATGGAGTTTTCTACAACTGAAGCAATCAAATACTCTCCTATTTCTATGGGGTGGGTGAATCCCATTTGACAGAAAACAAATCAATTATCACAAAAATCCTAAGATCTGAAACCTTTTTCCATTAAGTTTGAGAAGTGAAGGAATAGAGGAGATTACCTCTTCGTAGCCTTGTTGTTTGATGGAGTCCCTTGATGGTTGTCCTTGCAGCTCCTTGAGTCTCCTTCACACCTGCAAATCTCACTACCAAATCCTTCATACCAAACTATCTTTAAGAAATATGGGTTAGATCTAATTGCCTACCAATTCTACATCCAACATGAAGCTTAAATGAAAATATTGAACAAAAATTGGTAAGAAGATTTAATTAATTCATAATAAATGAACACAGAGAAATACTTACAGCCCTTGCAAGTGCATTCATCCTCCATAGACTAGACCATCTCCTCTACCATCCATGTCTTTGATGCCCAAAAAAATTGTGGTAGAAAAGTGATTTCTAGCCCTCAATTCCTCCAACATGCCTTTTCTCTCTAAATTGTCTCCCCTAATTCACCTCATATGCCTTCCTTTTATAGGAATCCGCTTTTAGCACCCAATCTATTAAACACGAATGTGGGATTAATAGTTTTGAAGTTTTTTTATTATTTGCTTCAAAAAACCCACTTTACCTAGTTTTTAGGCATAAAACTTGATTTTCAGTATTTCCAGGACAATTAATGCTCATGTTAGGCATTTTCTCCACTGTGTGAGTTATAGGAACTTGGTTTTGGCCCTTAAGTGGTCATGGACTTGGCCTCTTTAGAGACACCTTGTATTCAAACATTTCTTCCTTTGTGGAAGCAATGGTCAAATGAGATATTGAAACTCTCAATTGTTCAAAAACTCTGATCTTCATGTTGTGAGAAAAGTAGAAATATGCTTTCAGACCAACACTCTCAAGGGTGTTAATATTATTGTTAACAGATGCCCCCTAATGTGTGAGCTCCGAAGTTATGCTGAGGGCTGAAATACATTGACAGTTCTTTTATTATGATACTCTTCATACTAATACTCTTTAATGGCAAAGGTAGGATTGTAAAGGAGTAGGATCTTGAGCGAAGGAGTTGAAAAGCACCTGCAAGTCAAACAAGGTAATAACCAAAATATACAATATCTTCTTGAGGCGGGCATACCCATCCTCAGCAGTAAACCAACATGGCCATGAACAATACGCAGTGGATCCATATCAAAAAACAAAAATGTATACAAGCCCTTTTTGATGAGTGGAAAAATATCCAAGGATTTGTGGTGCTTTGACATGGCAGTCTAATCTTGCGCAACTCGAGTAGTGCATCGATGAGTGATACAACTGTTTTTCCCAAGGTCTTAAAATAAACCAACGGTAGTATGAGTTTATATCATGCGAATAAATGAGTCGGTGTCAAGCATAATAAAACACCATCTGATTATTGGTCATTGATGTATACCGTTAACATATGCGAGGAGGCCCACCTATAATGATGATGGACTCCAGGGTACTTGAGTACAAAATAACAAGTGTGAATAAATGTTTTATATTCGAACACTTATAGAATCAAACAATCAGGGGTCATTGATGTATACCCACTGCCATTTGCGAGGAATCCTGCCACTAAGGACTGCAAGACCCAAGGTACCCACTAGGCATTCTAGATCCATTTCCTAGATGATGATTTGGCATCGATAGGAACATATATGTCAGAAGGAGGGCCTTAATGCATCCCAAATCAACTGACGCGAAACAGAGATCAATAGGCTGATATAATTTTGTAGAGCTGGGAGATCCAACATTATATACTGACATAAGGAATGATGACATGATTGGTCTAGAATATTTGAGGAATGACCGACACTAGTTTGAATTCCCTTCAACACATAACATGATGCATGGTGACACTTAGCAGCATAATACTTGAGTAACCAACCTTTGTGAAATTCGCCAATTCTAGATGAATTAACGAAAGATCCATAAATGACAAGAAGGATAGCCTACTGGTGGATATCTGTTCAAATTACTGGTGCAACTTCCTAAGTCAAATGTAAATGATGTACTTATAACTGAAGCAAGGGTATGTTTAGTGTTCAAGGGTGACAAGGATTGACTGTTTCAATTTTCTCCATGATGAATTATGAATAAATTCAATGATCTTCCTTTTTTTATTTTCCGTGTTTTTAATTGTTAGCACTTTTTCATGTATTAGCTCGAAAAAGAATAAATAATGCTATAGTACATAAGAGGGAACAAATGTTGCAATTGTGTGCACCTATGTTTCAATAGCATGGGTCAGGAAAGGCAAGGATATGTACTGCAAACATGGGCTGAGCTAGTTGTGCACACTCTTTTAAATGTTCCCTCCATAGGTAGGCTCTTTGAAGTAGAATTATGTGTCGATGGACAATAAAATATAACCAATATGGGATCTTGGCCAAGTAGGACAAAAGGAGTGATATTTTTACTTCCTACCGATTCTTGTGAAAAATACCAAAACCATGAATCATGGTCTATCATTCAAATCCCGGATCAAATAGTCCGAACATATCGATTCTGCCAAAATCCTGTAAAAGTAACCATAACCCAACCGTTAGGTAACCAATAGGCTTCAATATACATTTAATATATGAAATAACAAAGATAAGTAGATTACTCATTTTTTACCATTCTTGTAGGAATCACCTCTTTTGAGGATGCATCTCAGAAGAAATGAACCATTTACTCTATAATCTGTCGGTTATAGGTGAGTCTTCATGATGGATTAGGAAGTCAAAAACAGTTCAAAAGTGTTTTTTTGAATTTTCCATATATTCGAATTTTTATGAAACTTTTTGGATATTTTATTTTGAAAAAAAATAAAAAGGGAGAAAGTGTTTAGACTACTCTTTTTGGTGTGAGCAAAGTTATTGCAAAAATTGTCTTGAACTTAAACACACTTTTTGGTTTATGATGTAATCAGTTTGACTTTATACAAAGGAATGTTACTTCAAATTTTACTTATGCTTTGAAAGATTTGCTCAATTATGGTGCCATGCATTCAATATACATGCTTTCTTTATCAGAACGATGTATGAAAAAGATGCCAATCAAGTACGTAGTTGGCTAAGGAATCAACTAGACTATTTCAACTTCTAAGAACATGAATATACTCAATGAATTCAAAATGATGTTCTAGAAGACAAACTCATAGAAACTTTCTAAATAGTATAGGATCACGAACCTAATACTAACTATTTAATTGAGATACAACAAGTTGTGATTCCAGTTTAACAGTTATTCGTTGGATGCCAAGGGTGTTAGCCTCAATTAGAAGCTCAATGGATGTGCTATACTCTGCAACATTATTGGTCACAGGTCCAAGGAAAGAGCCTCCCAAGCTAAAAACTTGATTGTCAGGTGTGAAAATTACCCATGCAGAGGAAGCAATGTTTCAAGAGCTACGGCTGGCACCATCCACGTATCCCAAATAAGTGAAAGTTTCCATTGACATCTTCCAAGTACATATACCAAGAAAGATAAGTGTGTGCACGAAGTAACTATTGTACACAAGTTTTTTACATAGAACTTCAACATAATACAACAAAAATGTCACGAGGACTCGGTGCATACGCAAAGTATTTCTTTAGGTAGAGACCATTTCTGATCTCCGACAAGGGTTCCCCATCATATTTGACTAAATCACATGCACCTCTTTTTAACACTATTTTGACAACAAGTGGGCCAAACCATTTAGGTACAAATTTCCTTTTTCCTATTTTTTCATTGTCTTAGTCATAAACTAAAACCAGGTCGCCTTCTGAAAAGACTCGAGGATGGGATACATTGTCATATTGGGATTTGACTCTTTTCTTGTGTGGTTCTACGTTTAATGAGGCCTCTCTTCTAGTTTCATCAAGAGAATGAATGTGGAGGAGTCTTTCTTATTCTGTAAAAGTGCTCGGTAAGAGTTCAATAGCCAGTTTTAATGACGGGATCTCACATTCAATTGGAAACACAACTTCTTCTCCATAAACCAACTGGAAAGGAGTGACACCAGTCGTTGTTTTAGATGAGGTACATTAATCCCATAGAGAAGAGAACAACATCATAATCTAGTTAGTTTTGTTCTTATTAACCGTTCATTGCAACATGGTCTTCAAAACCTTGTTGATTGCTTCTACTTGACCATTGCATTGGGGATAATATGGTGAGGAAAAATCCCACCGTAACCCTAACTTGGTTGTGAGTCCGTCCATAAAGGAATTCCTAAAATGGTTACCGTTTTCTGTGACAATCTCTTTGGGTACAATGAACCTAGTTATCACATGATTAAATAAGAAATATGTTGTAGTTTTTGCCATGTTGTCGAATGTAGCCATTGCCTCAGCCTACTTTGTAAAGTAGTCCACTGCTACTATGATGTAGCAGTGTCCATTAGATGAAGGTGGGTTGATTGTCATGTAATTAATGGCCCATTTTGAAAATGGAACCATGGTTACTGCAGGGTGTAATAGAGAGGCATGTGCACGCATTTTTCTTGTATATATATGGAAAGGATGACACTTTTTAACAGCATTAATGCAATATTTAAAGATTATGGGCCAAAAGTATCTTGCACGCAATATCTTTTGGGCGGTTTCCCATCCAAAAAGATGCACGCCACATGCTCCTACATGGAAATCATTCAAAACTTGCTCAGCTTCTTCATAAACTAAACAACGTCTTAGGATTAAGTCTATCCTCTACGGTATAAAGTATCCCCAATAATGAGGTATCTTTGTGCTTGGTATCATATGTGACGTCATTCAATGCTAGAAAATTGAGCATCAATCCTTTGGGTTTGCAGATATATAATTAATGTTCCATACCAAGGATCAGTGGTGGCAATGAGAAATAAATGTTCGTTTGCCCAAGACTATTCTTCTAGTGTGTCCTCTTTATTGTTGAGAAACTCAAACAATAGTTCTACAAATGTTAAATACTTCTTGGCCTTAGCGTTTACAAATACGAGATCAAATTATTGCAAAATTACTATCCATTTTGAATACTTTCCCCCGATGATTCGACGGGAAAAAATGTGTCTCATGGGGTTCATTTCAGCCACTACAATCTTTTTCTTGGAAGTATATAATTTCTAAGTATTTGGATATCATGGAATGTTGCTAGGGCTAGCTTCTCCACCTAGGAATATTTGAATTTGGGGCCATCAAGGCCCTTACTAAGATAATATATGACATGTTCTCGAGATGAATCATCCTCATGGACCAAAACCATCCCTAAAGTGGATTCAGTTGCCGCCAAATATAGAAAAAAATCTATGGTATAGTCTGGGGGACTAAGCACCGTGGTTGACACGAGGGCTTGTTTCACTGCATCAAAAGAATGTTGATATTGTTCATCCCATATAAACAATGCATCTTGTTTTAAGAGATGCATGAAACCTTTAGAACTTTCAGCATAATTAGCAATGAATCTTCTCAAGAATGTTGCTTTTCCTTGTAGGGTTTGAAGTTGTCTAATTGTTTTTGGGGAAGGAAACTACAATATTGCCTCAACCTTAAGGGGATCTACATGTATCCCATCCTTGGATACAATGAAACCAAGTAATACCCCATACTCCATGCAAAATATGCCTTTATGTGGATTCAATCTAATGTTATACTGTCAACATCGAAGGAAAACAACACATAAATGTGCACAATGTGCAGCTCTTCTACTAGATTTAGTTTTCAAGTCATCAAGATAGACCTTGATGATTTTCTTAATATCATGAAAAGCATAGGACATGGCTCTTTGAAAAGTATCCCCAACATTTTTAATTCCAAAAGGCATTTTCCGATAGGAAAAGTTTCCCCATGGACAAATGAAAGTTGTTTTATGTTGGTCTGCTTTCTTAATTTGAATTTGGTTGTAGCCAGAGAATCCATTCATAAATGAAAAGATATTGTTACCGGCATACTCATCTATAATCTGATCAATGAAGAGTGTGGGATAATTATCTTTGGAGCAATCCAAATTTAAATCCCTAAAGTTAGTACAAACTCAGATCGTCCCCTGTTTTTTATTGACCGAAACAAGATTGGATACCCATCTAGTCAAAGGTACAGGATAAATGAAGCCAACTTTTAACAACTTTTCCACTTCTACCTTGATGGCAGTGGATTTCTTAGGATTTACTAGACGTAATTCTTGTCGTACAGGTTTGAAAATTGGATAGGTTTTTATCTCATGTTTGATAATGCTAGGATTGATGCCTGAAATTTCTTCTTATGACCAAGCGAAAACATCACAAAACTCTTTGAATAGAGCAGTATATTGTGTGATTTCCTCCAGAGAGCAATTGGCACCTATATTGATATTTTTGATGATGTTGGGCTTAATGGATCTATTGATAGGAATAGTTTTTGAAATGTTTGTCAAATCTCCTTTCGAAAGCATGTTGTGTGTTTGGACATGGCATTGGTACCTTTTCCATATCATCATTAAGGTAAAAAATTTCAGGTTTAACCTCTAAAGAATCTGGTTTAGAAAGAAATGATGATCGATGATGCATGTCTTCCCATGGTCGTTATGAGATATTTATGACTTCCATGATCGCTTCATCAGATGAAAAGGTTTGATTGGAGATGCCATGAATGTTGGGAGTACTGATATCCCATATGGGTGATGCGTACAGATCATATTCCTTCAATGGAGAAGGATTTTGATATAAGTCTGCTGAAACATTTTGAATTGCTTGATACGACATTTCTGTGGCAGACAAAGGTCGACTACTCCTAGTTTCATCAAGTTTTTCCAAATGTATTTCCTTTACTTCACTAGTTTGAACTTGGATGTACTCTATTGTAGTTCCATTTGATGAAGTGGAACCCATCGTTGTAGTGGATGTGGTCAAAAAGGGTAAGGGAAAGTTAACTTCTGATGTAATGGTGAAAACTAGAGAAATTTGATGGTTATATGTTGGTGGTGGGATTGTGAAGGTTCCCATGAGGGAAGAGTATTTAAACATCTTGAATCACTACTTGTGAATTTTCCATAAAAGTTACATTTGAGTGGATATTGGTTTCAGGTGTGCAGTAATCTAACTAATTAATTGTAATAATCTTCTCTTAATGAGGGAACCAAATTACTCAGAATACCAAAGATACTACTGTCGTCATTGCATTTATCCAACTACATCCCAATAGTAGATTGTAATATATGGGTGCATCCATTACCTCAACATCAACGTGAACTATTTTACCTCCCAATTCAATTGGGAAATCCATAATGAGTCCATGAGGTGGGAACAACTGTCCATCAAATGCTTTAAGTATTTTGTGGGATGGTTTCAAAGTGGAAGTTCCTAAGCCTTTCCAACATCCTAAATACATGCCACAAGTAGAGGCTCCTTCGCCTATAACAGCTCGAAAAATGTTCATCCCATGTGATAGCGCTTTAATTTGAAAAGCGACATGTGATGGAAGCCTATTTGTTGATTGTCCTAAGTCAAAGGTGATCAAACTAGCATCATTCGGCTCGACTGTGCCAATGGAAGACAAAAGTGCTTTTTGTTGAGTTGGACAAATTTGTAATACATCTAAGGCTGACATGGAACAAGGTTCTTGAACTAAATATTCCACTATACTATATTTTTGAGTTGCTATCTCATTAGGATTATGATTTGATTTACGTAAACCCNATCTAAGGCTGACATGGAACAAGGTTCTTGAACTAAATATTCCACTATACTATATTTTTGAGTTGCTATCTCATTAGGATTATGATTTGATTTACGTAAAACCCCTTTTGGGGGTCGAGCCACTATGTCAATGGCTGGTTTCTTGATAGTGAGAGAACCATTTGGTTTTGATCTTGATGATTCTGAAACACTAGGTGGTGTGTCATATGAATGAACCCTTGCTTTAATATTGACCTCATGATCTGGTCCAAAGATGCTTGCAATGGGTGGATTGCACCCTTGCGGAGGGTTTGCTTGGTTTCCCCCTTGAGAAGGGTATGCATGGTTTCCTCCTTGCGAGGGTACCGAAGCTGCAACAACCATCCATTGTTGTTGTGGAAAACGTTGAGTCAACACAACATGTTGTTGTGGTCCATTGCTTTGAGACAACATTTTACGAATGCCATCCATATGAGGGCATATGTGAGTAGGATGATCCCTTTGACAAATTTCGCAAGGATACTTGTTTTTTTGTTTCTCTTAATTTCCTTCTGGTTGATTATTCATTCTAGGTGCATCTCCTGTACCAACATTAGCATTTTTCCTTTTCTTTTGTTTCTTATTTTTTTCTTTTTGGTAAGTGGCTTGGACCGTGAGGATTTTCAAAATTTGGGTAGGATTTGCTTGTTGCTGGTTTTCTTGGCCAGTTGTGGGTTGAGTAGTTTGAACCGACACTTGTCCCATTTTCTGGGTAATTCGATCAATTTGGCTAATAGAACCAATCACACCATCGACATGAGGTCCTTTCGATGGCATTGTTGGATCGGACGTAGGTATCGCAATAAGAGGTATTAAATCATAAAGTGTGCATGATTGTGAATATATCAAATAGATTTGTTGGGCACTCTGAATAAGTTGTTCTTCGTGTTAGGATTTATAATCCTCCCTTGACCAAACTATCTATTATATTATTTTAGCCTAACTTAGGAATCTTTTATTAATTATTGGGTCCACTAGTACCATTGGGTCCACTTGGCCTAATGGGGCCACATGTACTGATCAGTAGAGTGTGGGGAACACCGATAGAGGCTAACTGAGACTGACTGCACTTACATGCATTAGTTTAGGATCCTCCTAGGCTAATCCCTACATTTTAGGGCCTACTGGGAATCCCGACACCAACCTCCTTCAGTTGTTCGGAGTTGGTAACTAGTTAAGCTTAGTTACTCTTCAGTTACATTCAGTTAGTTCTACTCCAGTTCAATTAGTGCTAGTTATGCATGGTTGCATGTGGGAAGGCGCTAGTTCTCACCTACTTCTTACCTACCACTGTAGTTATGTGAGAAATTTGAAACGAAAAGTGAGTAATTCGAATCACTAGAGAATCTAGGAGCGTTAGTGAAGTTCACAAATCAAATTTGGGTGCAAGATTCAACAAAAACCATCAAATTATAGTTAAATTACACACAATGATAGTTGGAAACAAGATAATTTTGGACTATATAACTCTGAAATTATTATTAACAGGTTTATAAATACATCAATAGTGATTCAAATGGATTTGGAAGCCAATTGTGAGCAATAATCCCAAAATTGCCAAATTAGCATCAAACCCCCCTAGGTGGGCCAATCTCGTCCAAAATATCTCCAAATGGCCACGAATTGTTGAAGTGGCATGGATGATGTGTTTTGGGTCAATGATTACACCTTGGATAGTGTGGGTGTGGAAAAATAGATGGTTTAGACTCTCAATGCAACATTAATTGCACCAAATCAAGTCAAATTTGGGCAAAATCCCACTCAGCGCCCCAAGTCAACTTGCCTGTCCACATCCAATGAATGGGAGTGCATTATCAATTATGGTTGTGCATGTGTGGCTATATGACTAGGTTGGAGTACCCATGTGGGTCATAGAACCTCAACTTGACATGGCATATGTCCACCTAAGCACCCCTAGTCCACCTGATATTGTATTAAAGCTTAAAAAAGAAATAAAATTGACTAATTAGTGTAACTATGGTACTAATGATGGATTACTGTTCTAACACCCTCCCTTAATCAAAAAACTAAGTATGCTCACAAAATGATGAAGGTCTTGGCAACAATGGCTCAAGTCACCTCAAGTACATAATCAGAAATTTCAATTTTATTTGTCCATGTGAAACTAAGGAAAGAAGGAAAACCTCATGGGAAAAACCTTCCCTCAAGAATGGAAATGGGGCTAGACATGCAATGATATAACAACAAATTACCATCCTTCACTCACCCCAATAAAATATCTCAGATGAGTGAAGGTCTTCTCAGTGAAAGCCTTGGTAAAAATGTCAGCAGTTTGCTCGGTGGATGGGCAATACTGCAGTGAGATGACTCTGTCATGCACTAAGCCCCGAATGTAATGCATGTAAATCCCTATGTGATTTTTCTTCTACCTCTGTACTAGATCAGTAGATATCTTGATGGCACTCTGATTATCCACCAAAATGTTGGTTGGAGAATCAATTGTGACACCAGACTCCCAAAAAATTCCCTGCAACCAAACACACTGTGTTGCAGCATTGACTGCTGCCCTGTATTCAACCTCTGCTGATGATAGTGAGATGGTGTGTTGTTTCTTACTTGACCATCAAATAGGACCCTCAGCAAACATGAAGACAAAACCCGATGTTGACTTTCTATCAATTGGATCACCAGCCCAATCTGAATTAGAAAATCCAACGAGTTGAAGTGAGGAACCAGCTGTGTAGTGCACTCCGAACTTCTTAGTTCCCTTGACATATTGAAGAATTATTTTAGAATCCTTCCAATGGATTTCATGTGGCTGGTGCATGTGTCTTGCTACATCACTCACAGCATAATACAAATCAGGTCTTGTATGAGTGAGGTAGAGCAAGCTGCCGACTAGTTGCCTATAGAGTGTGATATCCACCATTGGGGAATTTCCAAATTCATGCAACTTAATACTATAAAGAAAGGGAGATTTGGCTGCCTTGCACTCAGCCATATTAAACTTCTTCAGCATATCTGAAGCATACTGTGTCTAACTCGGCATGATGCCCTTACCATTTTGCTCAATTTCTAAGCCCAAAAATTGTCTTAGCAATCCTAGGTCTATCATAGCAAATTCATTGTGCAAAGAGTTCTTAATTTGGCCAATTGAATTGGTGCAGAAACTTGTAATAAGAAGATCATCAACATAAAGAACAATGACCTGCAAGTTAACATCATTTTGCTTCAAATACACATTAGGGTCTGATTTGCATCTTGTGAAGCCAATTGAACGCAAGAAAGCATCCATTTTTGCATACCAAGCCCTGGGGGCTTGCTTGAGTCCATACAGTGATTTTTTCAGCCTGCATACTAATGAAGGATCCTATTGGAAACCTTCAAGATGCTTCATATAGATCTCATCATGAATTTTACCATGCAAGAAGGCACTCTTTACATCCATGTGGTGAACCTCCCAACACTTACTAGCTGCTAGTGCAAGAACTAGTCTAATTGAGTCCATCTTTGCAATCGGTGCAAAGGTTTCTATGTAATCAAATCCATGGACCTTAGAATATCCCTTATCCACTAACATAGCCTTGTGTTTTATATCAGAGCCATCAGAAGCAATTTTGGTCCTATAGACCCATTTACATTGAACAACTTTCCTCTTGGGAGGAAGGGGAACTAATTCCCATGTATTGTTCTCTTGGAGGGCTTGAAGCTCATTTTCCATTGTTGACTTCCATATTGGGTCTGTACAAGCTTGCTGATATGTCTGTGGGTCAAAAATTATCAGCATGTAACAATGCTCAGCAAGAGCACAATCACTTGCAAATGAAGCCTTACTAGTTTGTGATCTAGTTCTCCTAGGCTCTTGAGAATTGTCTGCCAATTCTCCAGCTTCTTGCACAATTTTTTCAGCCCATTTGGGTCTATATAGTGAGTCATCTACAGAAATATCATCTTCAAAAACATTCATATCAGAATTATCAGAAAAAACAGAGCATGTGTCATCACTTACATCTTCAAATGGTTAAGGAGAGGAGCAATCCTCCGGTGCAAGTTCAACGTCTGGAATTGGCTCTTCTTCAAATTTGACACTTCTTTCAACAAAGGTTTTTCTAGTAGATGTGTCAAATATCTTGTACCCTTTGGTGTATTCACCATATCCAACCATGAGACACTCCTTTCTTTGTGGCTACAAGGATTTCCTCTTCTCTGAAAGAATTCTTGCCCATGCTTTTGTCCCAAATATCCTGAAATTTGAGACATCTAGTTTTTCACCAAACCATGCCTCGTAGGGTGTCATCCCTTTCACTGATTTGTGGAAGGCTCTGTTTTGAATGTGAGAAGAACAGCTGATGGCTTCAGCCCATAGATTGGGATTAAGTTCCCTCACTTCTATCATGCAAGTTTCCATCTCTTTGAGAGATCTATTCTTTCTCTCTGCCACACCATTTTGTTGTGGTGTGTAGGGATTTGATTGCTGCATTTGGATGCCACACTCCTCACAAAGTTGCCGTAGATTATTATTCACGTATTCCTTTCCATTATCAGTCCTAAGAACTTTTATCTTCTTCCCACTCTGATTCTCTACTAGTGATTTCCAAACTTTGAGTTGCTCAAACACCTCAGATTTCAATTTCAGAAAATATACCCAGCAAAATCAAGAGTAGTCATTAATAAATGTAAGCACATACCTAGATCCACCATATGAGGGAGTGGGTAGTGGACCAATCATATCAGAATGCACCAACCCAAGTTGTTATGTTTCTCTCCTTTCCTTCCCTTTTTCGTAGCTTTGCTCAGGATGCTTACCAATCACACATCCAATACATGCTCCAGTAGATGGCTGAATTTGTGGAAGACCTTCCACCATTCCTTCTTTGTGCAATGTTTGGAGATATCTGTAATTCATGTGGCCAAACCTCTCATGCCATAGTTTGGAAACTTTATTGGCATGTGAGTGAAGTTATTGATCACTGGAAGTAGGGAGGAAATTACAGAATTTGTGCATTCTCTGATGATGATCAACATACCCAACTGCAACAACTTGGTCTGTTGAGATTTCAAAAATCTCTACAGAGTTAGGAGTAAAGATTACTCTCTTTGGATCTCCTATATGGGTCATCTGGTATACTGACAGGGAATTTGCTGCAAGGTCCAGTACATACAGTACATCACTGAAGAACCCATGGTCTAAATCAATTATCCCAATCCCTTTAGTTTGGAGATCATAATCATCTCCCATTCGAACTGCTGGGCCAACATTTGAACTCATGGAGGAGAAGAATTCTCTCCTAGATACCATATGCATGGAAGCACCTGAATCAATAATAAAGGATGAGGAATTAGAAGTACCTGCCACCAACGCATGACATTTCTCCTTGCCTTCATTTGAACTGGAGTTTCCATCTCTCTTCCTAGCGCTATCAGGAACTGGAATGTTGTTCATCTCTAGCAGTTGTGCCATGGTGTCTATGGTTTTCTTCATGCATGAGATTTCTAAGTGCCATCCCTTGTGGCATTAAGAGCATTTTGCCTTCTCTTTCCCTTTCTTCTCCTTTTCCTTGGGTGGATTCGTAGCTCCCTCACTAGATTTAGGTTTTTCTGATTTTTTCTTGTCCAGCAACTTCGAACTCTTGGACTTGGTTTTGCCCTTTGCTGAATTCGAAACCCCCACTGCTAGTGCTTGATATTTGGTCTTAATGGAACCCATTTGGACCAATTTGTCCTGCTTTTGAGTGAGTGACTCCATGAAACTTTCCAGACTTGGAATTTGCCAGTTTCGAAGGGTGAGTTTGTCTGAGTGAAATGTGCTCACAAAGACCGAGAACTCTGGCCCCAACTTTGAAAGTATAGCCAAGTTTATCTTCCTTCTTCTCAATCCCACATTATTTTAATTGTAGTACAAGTGATTTGAACTTGGTGAAGAAATCATGGATTGTGTCATAGTGCGCTGGGCTCAAGCTTATCAGCTAATTCTCAAGCTGGTGACCATGTAGCTCATCAGTTTTTCCAAATAGAGACTCAAGTTTCTCCCAAACCTCCTTTGGTGATGTCAAACTATAAATATGGAACAACAACTCTCTTGAGATGATCAAACACACCAAACCATATGTTTCATCCAATTTGTTAAAAAACTTGGCTTTTTCCACAGTAGAATTTGGTTCCACTTCAGAGCCCATAGTAACTCTGAAAATCCCCATGGCTCTCAAATGAATCACCATCTCTGTATTTCGTTCAAATAAGTTGAAAGGTGTTAGCATGCTGTGGGCAGCCTCCATTACTTCCTGTGCTGATGGTGGTGAAATTGCTAACTGGGTTACACTCAGCAATTCGATTTTATATGGAATTCACTAACAAAGCAGCTCAAATCCACTAAGAATTTGGTCTGCAACTCAAAAATATCCAACCAGCTCTGATACCATGTGAGAAATTTGAAATGGTAAGTGAGTAATTCGAACCACATGA
>LPNX010783833.1:305733-336395 GCA_001517045.1 Pseudotsuga menziesii | reverse complement strand
CAAATTTGGGTGCAAGATTCAGCAAAAACCATCAAATTACAGTTAAATTACACACAATGATAGTTGGAAACAAGATAATTTTGGACTATCTAACTCTGAAATTATTATTAACAGGTTTATAAATACAGAGTGATTCGAATGGCTTTGGAAGCAAATTGTGAGCAAGAATCCCAAAATTGCCAAATTGGCATCAAACCCCCCTAGGTGGGCCAATCTCGTCCCAAATCTCTCCAAATGGCCACGAATTTCTGAAGTGGCATGGTTGATGTGTGTTGGGTCAATGATTACACCTTGGATAGCGTGGGTGTGCAAAAATGGATGGTTTAGACTCTCAATGCAACATTAATTGCACCAAATCAAGCCAAATTTGGGAAAAATCCCACTCTAGCGCCCCAAGTCAACTTGCCTGTCCACATTCAATGAATGGGAGCACATAAGCAATGATGGTTGTGCATGTGTGGCTGGCTGACTAGGCTGGAGTACCCATGTGGGTCATAGAACCTCAACTTGACTAATTAGTGTAACTAAGGTACTAATGTATTAAAGCTTTAAAAAGTAATAAAATTGACTAATTAGTGTAACTAAGGTACTAATGATGGATTATTGTTCTAAAAAGTTAGACTGGTTTAACTTATTATAACTGATGGATTGACTGAATTAGACATCTGGAGTTAACCACTTGGACTTTCATACTGTTTTAGACATCTTTAGTTAGGCATGATTTGAATTCCTCCTTATGTAACACCATTGTAACATCAGATTCTTCGATGAACATAATACTGTAATTCTTTGAGCAATACTTGTTAGTTTTCTATGAGATTTGATTTGTTCAGTTTGTATAATTTATTCCTCTTCACTGCATAATAATTAATAATATGATTGCACTCATTTCTTGATGATCTAAATGGAAAACCAATTCTAACATGGTATCAGAGCAATCTCAAGCAAGCTTCAAGTCTGTCTACTCTCCATTGAACACCATAAGCGGTTGGGTTTCCACAGAAGTCCTGCAAAGAGTGCCTTGCTTCCTTTGGCGGTACGTGCATGACGGACCCTAAGAAAGTGTTCATGTCGAGAGGGAAGGCTTGATTTCAACATAATTCAAATGATTTTGGTTTTGAAGTGAAATTTCTACAGGTTCTATGTAGCTTGTGTGAAGATATTGTCTTTTCCAGCAGGAGAATTATGGATTCTCAACCCTCCACACCTAGGATGCTAACACCCTTCAATTATGTTGATTGGAGGGTAGATATGAAATTGTCCTTGCACAACAAGGGCTACTTCAGGATAATATTTGGAAGGGAGGTCGAGCCCCATCATCCAATTGAGAAAAACAAGTTTCTGAACCGCTTAGATGAAGCTTTCGGTTATCTATGTACTCCCATATCTAGAGATCTCCTCTTTCACCTTGAATGTTTGAGGACTCCCGAGGAAAATTGGTAGAAGCTTGAAGTTTTGTTTAGAAATCAAGATGAGCTTTGGAGACACATTCTGGAGAATGAGTTGATAGCCTTACATACCAGCAGTTTCGAGACCATCCAACAATTCTTTACTAATTTCAAGTTTCTTACACTTCAATGCAGACATTGCAGAATAAAAGGAAAGGATGAGTAGCATGTGCTTCCCATACTCAACAAACTAGGATCTAAGTATTCTTTAATTCCCTCAATCTTCCATTCCGAAAGAGCTTCCTTTCCCAATTGAAATATGCCCTCACTTGATTCCTTTGTTGAGTCCTTAATACAGGAGCAAGAGAAGTTGGTCCAGATGGGAGTCATCCAAACTTCCAAAGATCAAGCTATCCTAGTGACAGAATCTACCAAAGCGTAAGCTAAAGGGAGACCTAATGGGAAGGAGAAAAATTTTGAAAAGAAAAAGTGTCCCTACTGTATGAGGGGTTTTCATCTAGAAGACTCGTGCATGAAGAAGACCCTCGACCAATTGAAAGCTCTTTGTGTGCAAAACAATATTGCCCTTCCAGAAGGTGTTGAGATGTATAATGATGGACAGAAAACTAAAGAACATGAGAGATGGCATGCCTTGCATGCAGGACTCACTCTGTCGAAGGCTTACTTGATATATTATGGAGCATCCAACCACATGGTTGCCTCCAGGGAATCCTTCACCACTTTCCCTCTATTAGGAGGACCTAATAGTCATATGGGAGACACTCTAAAATCCTTGCCATTGAGAAAGGTTTAGATATACATCATGTAGAGTTCAATAATGGACTCTATGTTCCCTCTCATTCAACAAAGCAAATTGTTGAAGATGAAGAAGAAGCAGAATCTTCCACAAAGTCAATTCGAATTGAAGAAAGTCTCCTTGGAGTGACTCCTTCTCTTGTTGCTTCGGAATTTTATGAGATATATGATATCTCATCTTCTCACATGGCTGATCCAGAATAAGACATTCGAATCTTTGTTTTTGAAGAAAAACTCTACTTCAATTCTTTGCAAAAATTCTCCAGTGATTCTTCTATTTTAAATTTTGTGCATAGTTTACCGGTGATTATTTTAGAAAACGAAGAGGAATTTGATTTCTCTATCTCTAATGATGTTGTTGGTGTGTAGATAATTAATACCATGGATATTTTGGAAACAATATCAGATTGTAGGACTGATCCATTCACTCTCATTGATCTAGAGCTTCCAGTAAATTCCTACATGATTGCATGCACGAATTTTCAGAATTTTGAAGAAGGAGAAAATTGTGCATCTACCATCTTGGCGGAGCACACTGTTGGATTTGATATGAAATTATTTGGATCTAATATGATATTATTTTGTTCAATTTTTAAGTTCCAAGAGCCTTCAGCCATGCTTGCAGTTGGTTTCATCAATTTTTTTGTGAAAAATAAACTACCGCAAGTCTTCTTCAAACTTGTTGCTGGGGATTTGATGTTAGTTTCCTCTTATGAGTTTGTTGATATTATATTTTGTGAACCATTGGATATTTATGAAGCTATATCATATTATGTAGCTAAAGCATTCGTTGTCCATAGTCCCAGGGATTCTCTACCTATATATTTGATCACATGCTCATCTCTTTACAGAACTAGTAAAGATGGAGACATTCTGCATTCGCCTAGACACTTGCTCTTAACACTTGGGGCTGATTTTACCTCATATTGTTCGATGTTCAAGCTGCAATATATCAGTTTCTTGGGTGTTCCTCACATGGTTCAAATTCTCAAGCACCTTTGCTCTCTCATCAGTTGATTTTAGTTTCTCTACATGGATCCATTTTTCATCTAGCAACGGTCTATATTTCTGGTTCAGCTGATCATATTGTTATTATTCCAAAGAGGGAAATTCCTCCAGACATAGCCATTAGTTTGGAGAGGTTCACATGCACAGCTTCAGGATGTTTCTACACAGAAGAACCATATTGTTGCATAGTGTTTCGATTTTGCAGCAGTGTTTTGACAAGTTATTTTTCTAAGGAGGAAGCTTATTTCTTCTAAAGATAACTTGTATTTTCATGTTTCCTACTTATTTTGAGGGGGGGTGGGGTTCCCATGAGGTTTTCCCCTATTTCCTCAGTTTACTAAGCAACATTTTTTATCTTTTAGATTGTATATGGGTGAATTTTGGCCTTGTTACCAGGGCCCACAGTTGTCCAATTTAGGATTCATGGGGGGTTGTTAGGATTTATAATCCTCCCTTGAACAAACTGTCTATTAGATTATTTTAGCCTAACTTAGGAGTATTGTATTAATTATTGGGTCCACTTGACCTAATGGTGCCACATGTACCAGTCACTAAAGTGTGGGGAACAACGATAGAGGGTAACTAAGACTGACTACACTTGCATGCATTAGTTTAGGTGCCTCCTAGGCCAATCCCTACATTTTAGGAGCTACTGGGAGTCCTGGCACCAACCTCCTTCAGTTGTTGGGAGTTGGTAACTAGTTAATCCTATTTACTCTTCAATTACATTCAATTAGTTCTACTCCAGTTCAGTTAGCGCTAGTTATGCATGGTTGCATGTGGGAAGGTGCATTAGAGGAATTTTGGGGTCTAAAATGGGCCTCCTAAGGAAAATAATAAAATAATAGTTAAAATAATAAAATAATAGTTAAAATAATAAAATAATATTGATTAATTTTGGAGGAAGAAAGAAAAAAACTACTTTTTGTGTTCGTATTTTCGACATATCTCCATGTGTTTTTACTCAAATTTCGATCAGAAGAGCTCATTGGATGTGGAATTTGATTCCGCATCCAACGAGTACCCACATTGCATACTTTTGACAGACCCCGCTACCCCAAAAACAAGAAATACCTGAAAAAATGTGATGATGATGTCATCATCACGTTTTTTCAGGTATTTCTTGTTTTTGGGGTAGCGGGGTCCATCAAAAGTATGCAGTGTGGGTACTCGTTAGATGCGGGATCAAATTCTGCATCCAATGAGCTCTCCTGATCGAAATTTGAGTAAAAACACAATGAGATATGTCGAAAATACGAACACAAAAAGTAGTTTTTTTTAATGACAAATATGTCAATTCAACCATTATGGTTGACTTATTTTATTGAAATTCTATTGGTTCTTGAATTCCAACTCACAAAAACTTATTTTGGCATGTTTTCTTATAAGGCCCATTTTAGACCCTAAATTTCCTCTAATGCTAGTTCTCATCTACTTCTCACCTACTACTACATTTAGACTGGTTTAATTGATTATAACTGATGGATTGACTGAATTAGGCATCTAGAGTTATCCACTTGGAATCTAATAGTGATTTATACATCTTTAGTTTTCCATGCAGTCAAATACAGTTAGAGTCAGTTGGGGGATTCGAATTCATCCCTTATGATTCGAATTCCTCCTTATGTAACACCATTGTAACATCAGATTCTTCAATGAACATAACACTGTAATTCTCTAAGCAATACTTCTCTGTTTCCTATGAGATTTGATTTGTTTAGTTTAAATAATTCATTCCTCTTCACTGCATAATAATTAAGAATCTGATTGCACTCATTACTTGATGATTTGAATGGCACAACAATTCTAACCCTTTCGTCATGGCTCCTGACATAGCCAATCTTTGGAAAGAGTAGGAAATAGTGATTTTACAAACCAATATACTAAGAATTGATCTAGGATTTCTGCTTTAATAAGCCTTTGACGTCTCCTCCACTCATGTATATGATCAGATATGTGAGTCCACGGGGTCTTCACTCAGTGAAACCATGTCATAACGCCTGCATTCATGGTATATTAAATAATACCCCTAATTTCACTACATATTGATAATTACTTACAAAAATCATTTTGTGAGCATCCCTCCCAATACATATTTCTAATTAAAAAACCCCTATTTAACAATATATTCCGTATTTTTACTAGAAACCTATTTTTATACCTCCCCAATGACTATAAACCCCCCATACCCTATTCTTCGCCCCCCATTACCTACAATATATTCACCTTATTTTTCACAATTAAAAACCCCCCTTTATGAATGAATGTGATAATATATTGCTCAACAAGGTGAATCTCCCGTGTGTGAGTCGAAGTGGAGTGCCTAAGCAAATTCAAAAGTTCAGTACCCATCTCGTAGAGGATAAGTAATTGAAAATGTGTCAAAAATATCGTGGCTGAAGATGAAAAACCTAAGAATGTATTACTTGGAAATTCAATGTACCATTTTGCAGTGGTTCCTATGAGGGTCTACTGAAACAACCTTAACCGAATACTATCATCAACCAGGGATTTGGATGAACACCATAAAAGAAAGGTCATCAGGTGATTTGACTGATCGTCCCCTGTTCTTCCACCGAACTTGGGTATGTCTGAAGGAAGTTTGATTAGTATGGTTGGCCATCCATTCATATGTAGAACATGATAAATCAGGTAGATTCAATGTGGCTATAAATGGTGATTTGATAGGTTCCACCATAGGCGTTTGATATGTGGGTGGAACTTGATAGTTCCACTAACCTGGGGTATGGCTTACATTCCAAGGTGGATTGCCTCCTTGAAAAGGAGGACCCCAAAAATATTGGTTATTCCCAAGAGTTTTCCCACTCCATTACGAGATGGCATTGAAAGGTGAATTACATACTTGTGGATGTAGACTCTAATAAGGTTGATAGTTTCTTGGGATTTCACCATTCCAAGGATTTCAAGGAGGACCCCAAAAATATTGGTTATTCCCAAGAGTTTTCCCACTCCATTACAGGATGGCATTGAAAGGTGAATTACATACTTGTGGATGTAGACTCCAATAAGGTTGATAGTTTCTTGGGATTTCACCATTCCAAGGATATTGTCCTTGTAATTGAGAAGTATTCCAATGTGGATTCCCCCCCTGTGGGGGTAGGTTCTCAAAAGATTGGTTACTTCTGAGACCCATACTACCTGATTTTGAGACATGATTCATAGGTGGAATGCATGTGGAATAGTGGTCGTTGGAGGTGTAGGGTTTCCCCCAGACATTGTGCTAGGATTAGTAGGACGATAACCTCCTGGGACATTTCCACTCATATGCAGATGATGGCTCCAATTGGTATTCATGTTCCAAGGTCCATTTCCTCCACTAGGTATATTACCATTCCAATTTGTAGAGTTTCCTCTATAAGTGGAACCTATACAAGTATTAGGTTGACCAAAGGGATTCAAATTAACTCCTTGTAAGTTTTGACCTTGATAAGCCCCGCCATATGGGAAACCCATGTTTGGAAAGGTACACCCTCCAATAGGGATACATGTATATGAAGTGGATTTACTTCCAGGATTGGAACCTGGAACCGTACCAACTGGCACTAAAGTGTTGGTTGAACTTATCTTATTAACATGCACGTTAACCGTTGGGATTGTCATTGGGGTTGAATTGGAGGTATTACCTCCTCCAACCACCATTTGGGGATGAACTAATGTGGTTCCTAGAGCTTCTAAAGAAGCTAAGGGGTTAAGTGTCAGATTGTGCATGTTATTTGGATATGTGAAAAGAGGGTTGAAGTTATCCAATATTATTGGTTCTGAAAGATGTAAAGGTGGATTAGCAGGATCAAATGTATGCTTTTCTATCATTTCAATTTCAAATGGAACAATATTATCAATTGTTTCTGTAAATGGTTCAAGATTAGGTTGATGTTGATCTTCTCTATTATTGTTAATTGAATTTAAAAATAGTTCAATTTCAAAGTATTTTGAAAAGCTGGATGTAGGCTAAGGCATGTTGGGATCAAGCCTTAATTTGATTTGTTCAATAGTGACCAGTGACATAAGACTATGTTTACCATATCCATGTTTTATGACTATGGTTCTTCGGCATTGAAAATGATTCTCATGAAAGAAAAAGAACAAAATGTTTCTCAAGAAAAATTATTCTCAAAGAAAAAGAAAACAAGGCCTCTATTGTAGAAGCAAAGAAGCACCAGATAGAACTCACAAGAGTTAAACATACCCAACCAGTAATTAAGGATCAAGATGACATAGAAGAGGGGTGAAATTCAATGGAGGCATCAAAATTATTTTGTTTGACCATTTAAGAATTTGACAATACAATTTACCAATAAGGATTTGACCATAGAATAAGAGTGAAATTCAAATTTCTTTTCTTTCATCGATAAGAATTTGAATATTGTTTAAAATCCCACTTCAAAATTCAATGGCTGCATGGATTTGACAAAACAATTTACAATCCTACCTTTTTATCTAGATATTGTTAGATTGGAATATATAGAGATGTCAAAATGCACTGCGGATTTGGCCAAATGGATTGAATTAGGTAATTGTTAGCATGGAATATTCAAGAAAGAAGATTTTCAATGTGTGTTCCATACTCTACTCATTGGTTTAGAGAATGAGGAATTTTCATTCAGTTTTTGATGTCTAGAAGATCAATCTTTGGGTTCTCAATAATGTAAACAAAGTTGCAGTCACATGGGGTCTGATCCAGGTTGTTCCTAGTTGCATGATGGGGACAACAATCGACTAAATGAGTCGAGCACTATTATGGTGGAAGCTTTGAAAAAGAACAAGTAAAGCAGGAGACACACTATATTGACAAAAATTATGCACACAAACAATATGCAAGAATAGTTGTTACCTTTAGTTAAAAGAATTTATAACGGTTTGGAAGTTCAACCATCGCAGATGACTAGAAGATAGAGAGTCGATCTGTCGATGTGCGACAGTCATCAGTGATGACAAGGCATGTCAAGATGTTGTATGTCGAGAGAGAAACCTGTTGATATTGTCAAGGTCAGTTTTGTCGAGGTTCATACTTGTAGAATTCGATATTGAACCTTTCAAAGAAGTTGAAGTATTCGAAGTAGTCAAAGTGATAGACTTTATCGAAGTTCGACAACATGCCAACTACTAGTTAGATCATTCCTCCTTCCTTAAGAAACAATGGTCTCCATTGTGTATTCATTCAGGTGAGGAAACTTGTTGGCTACCATTTTCCTTGCACAGGGATTTGTCCAGCTTTAGCCACTTGAAACAAGGGGATGGAGTTTTTCCTTGTATGGCGTATGCGTCGCCCCATAATGGTGCCGCATAGAAGAGGATCCTAAACATCTGGATGGATGTATTCAGGTTCTGTTGTATGCAATTCGTTCTGTTCCAACAATGGTGCATGGTATGGTCGAAGTGGATATACATTTAAAACTAGATGTAGACCAAGGCATGCAGGAATGTCGAGCTGAAAAGTGTTTTCGCCAATCTATTTAAGGATACTGTATGGACCATATTGCAAAGGTTTCATCTTTCTGTATTGACCATTCTCCGTCTTTATATGTAATCAGAGTTGATCCCCAATTTGGAATGAATGAGGAATACGATGCTTGTTGTTTTAGGCCTTAGCATTTGCATTAGCTCGTTGCAACATTTTCTATGCTCACTTCTGGATGTTGTAGATTTGGTCTCTGAATTTAAATGCTTTCTCAACTTCTCGTCCTTCAAATCTGGTGTCATTCGACTGTGTCGAGGAACTGATCAAGTCAATAAGCATTGAGGGTTTAAATCCATAACATATCTCAAATGGAATCTTTCCCATAGAACTATGTTGAGCACGATTGTAGCTATGTTGTATGTAAGGAAGGTTTTCATCCCATGTTCGACGATGCTTGTGGTTGTACATGTGAAGTAGTTGTACTACCAAGTGATTTAAAACTTCAGTCTTTTCGTATGTATGCGGATGGAAGGATGTCGACAAAGAAAGTCTCATGTCAAGTTGTTGCCAAAGATTTTTTCGCAAGGTGATGAAAAATATAGCATCTCTATCAAAAATAATGGTTGTCGGGAGGCCATAATGTTTCCACACATTTTCAAAGAAGAGTTGAGCATTATGATGTGTTGTCGCAGTCTTCTTGCATGGTATAAGGATAGCCATCTTGGAAAATATGTCAACCACTACTAAGATCGCATCATGTTGATGTTTGGTAGTAGGATATCCCATCAAGTAGTCCATAGAAATAGATTCCCATGGTCAACTAGGAACTGGAATGGGTGTGTACAGTCATTGTCATCGATTCGATGGTTTAGAAATGGCATAAACCACACACAATCAAATTTACTTGTTGACGTTAGATTTAAGTGAAGGACAGTAAAAATATTTCTTGAGGATAACAAGTGTTTTTGTGACTCCAAAATGTCCTACAGTATTGCTACAGTGCGCATCCCAAATGAGATTCTATTAGTGCTCACCGGTCGGTACACAAAGTTGTCCAAGCTTGTATAGCAAGGTGTCCTTTAGGAAGTAGTTGATAGTAGATAGTGTGTCGGTTTGAAGTTGTCGATAAATTGCAGAGAAGTTGCAATCTACCAAATACAATCGAGGCCAAGTAGTGGTGTCGTACCACTGCATACTCATCACTATAGACAGTAGAGTAATGGGTGGTCAACTGAGACAATCGGCTATGGCATTGCATTTTCCTTTTCGATACTTAATTTGGAAACTCAAATTGTTGCAGGTAATTAATCCACTTGAGTTTTTGTGTTGTCTATAGTTTCGACTGGGACAGAGTGAACTGAAAAGGTTTATGGTCGGTGAGGATGACAATTTCCTTGCCAAGAATGTAGTGTCTCCGTTGTTTAAGAGCTTGCACAATGGTGTATAGTTATTTTTCATACATTGAATACCTTCTAACAGTGTCGTTGAAAGTTTCAGAATGAAACGCGATTGGGTGAACTGACTGAGTGATCACTGCGCTCAGAGCATAATCCGATGCATCTATCTCAATCTCAAAGGGATGATGCAAATTAGGTAACACAAGTACTGGTGCACTACAAAGCTTGTTTTTGCTTGTTCAAAAGCTTGTTGTCGTGTTGGTGTCCATTTGAAGGAATTTTTTCCATTTCCCTTAGTCAACTGATTCAAAGACCATAAGATGTGCCTTAAGCCAAGTATGAACCTTCGATATAAATTTTCCAAACCAAGAAAACTTCTTAGGTCATGAATGTTTTGAGGAATGGGCCAATCTTTGAGTTTGTACTTTTTCTGGGTCGACATGAATTCTTGCAGAGTCAATTACATACCCCAAATATTTGATGTCAGTCATCGCAAAGGATCATTTTCCCATGTTCATATATAGTCGATGTTGCTGGAGAGTCACGAACACATGTCGAAGCTTTCTGACATGTTCTTCCCATGATCGACTAAAAATCAAGATATATTCAAGATAGACAATGCCACACTTACCAATGAAAGGTCATAGAAGGTCATCCATACATCTCATGAAGGTTGCAGGTGCATTGGTTAAGCTGAAAGGCATGACTAACCATTCAAACGATCCTTCCTTGGTCTTGAAATTCGTTTTCCATACGTTGGTGGACTCGATAGGAATTTGTTGATATCCTGACTTAAGGTCGAGTTTCGTAAAGAACTTAATACCTTTCAGACTGTCGATGAGATCATCTATGCGTGGAAGAGGGTATATGTTCTTTACTGAAATTTTGTTGAGAGCCCGATAACCGATGCACATGCGCCAAGTATCATATTTCTTTGGAACAAGGACGACTAGACTTCCACAAGGAGAGGAGTTGGGCCGAATATGACCCTTGTCGATCAAATCTTGTATTTTCCTATGAATCTCTTCGTTCTCGATAATAGATCTTCCGTAAACAGATGTGTTAGGTAATGAAGAACCAAGAACAAGTTCAATGGAGTGTTTTACTTGACAATGCAGAGGTACTTTGTTCGGCTCTTGAAATACGTTCTGGCATTCCTCAACAATGTTGTCGATCGGTTGTTGTTGTCGAGAGATGCGCTGGTCAGCAAGTCAACTCATTGCTGCAGTATTTTTGGAATGCTGAGGCTTTATCATAATTAATGTGCACTTCTGGGCATGAGTGATAACATTCTTTTTTTTTTTGGCAGTTATCATAGCAACCGTTGATGTGGGTTGTTGCTATGGTATGTCGTACCATTGATTCCGAATTTTGGAAATCACCTTCTGATGCCGTGACTAATATGTACCGTATCGATTCGACAGGTAAGCTTTCCCAAAAAAGGCATCAACTACGGAAAGCGGTGCCACATCACAGAGTACTTCATCTTTAAAAGGATTAATGAAGTAGGTGAGTCTGAATTGGCGTGTGATCCTTAGCTCTTGTCCATCCTTAATCCAATCAATATTGTAAGGTTGAGGATTTCGAATGGTGACAAGACCAAGTTTCTTCACAAGACTTTCAAAAACAAATTTCTTTTGGATACCATTATCCACAATCAGATGTAATGGATTTTTATGAACCTATATCCGTGTATGGAACATGTGTTCTCGTTCCTCCTCATCGACGATAGTCAAGGATGTCAGATTGGTTGAGGTCGAAGCCAAGAGGGTTTCTCCATCTGGATCATATTCTACTAGTGTTCTATCGGACAAGTCAGAGGTCGAAAATTTTTCCAAAAATGTCTTCCGAGCTTTGCATCCTCACATATCATGCCATGTTGAATTGTGATAATCACACCATTTCCCGGTAGGAGCTTGTTTGTTGCGATCCCTCGTGTACTTATGAAATTTCTTCTTTGATGATTAGGATTTGGCGGAGTCAGTTGAGAAGGGCTCTTTTTCTTGCTGGAGTTGACCGATGACTTGTTGTTGGATGTTTGTTCTGTTGGATTATTAACGAAACATGATTTTCCTTTTTGTTTAGCTTCAAGCTTGTTGGCACAATGAAATGCATCTGCAAGCGTACTAACAGTCAGAAACTCCATCTCTTGTTGAATGTACACAAAGTCTAGCCATGAGTCGATAAAAATCGTCGGTATAACTCTGTATAGATTGGTCTTTCCATTGCCTTAGCTGCTTCCAATTCTTATACTATTGTTCAAGATACTTGGGCAGGTAGAACTCCTATCAGACATACTCAACAAATTTTACCCTTGTGTTTATGGGGTCACCATCTTTTTCCATTTTTGTCAATAAATTCTCCCACCAACAATGTACGGAGGTCGACATCTTTAAGGATGCAATGGTGATATTTTACGCTTCGGGGAGTTGATTCAAAGAGTAGTATGATTCTATTTGTTGTACCCAATTGTCGACAGATTCGATGTTAATTGTTCCTTAAAGATTCGGTACGTCCAAATTCAATTGCACTTTGAAGGGGATGATTTTATTGGATTCAGGTCGCATCGAGGATTCCCCATAGTTTGAAGCAAATCGCATGAGAATCTCGCTGAATTGGGTGAACATTTTGGTTCGTTGGTGAGCCAGTGTTTTTTCTATGAGTTTCTCTGTCTCACGTCTATTGTCTGCTTCTTTGGCCATCTTTTCTGAAGTCGAAGGAAGTGTCAGCTTGTTTTGCTAAGTTTGCGAGCATGTTTGAACAAGAATAAGTTAAATAACTTCAATGGAAGTGCTGATGTAACTTAATCTCTAGACAAGATCAAGATATAATACTAATGATACAGGTCGTTCCCAGGTGCACGTTGGGGACAACAGTTGATTGAATGAGTTGAGCACTGTTATGGTGGAAGCTTTGAAAAAGAACAAGTAAAGTAGGAGATACACTATATCGACAAAAAGTATGCACACATACAATATGTAAGAAATCGAACCAATTTCTATATCACTTCTTCTTGGAAGATAGTTGATTGTTACAATAATGTACATGTCTATATAGAATGCTGAGACACTTGGACGACTACCCATTACGTTTAGTTATAAGAAGTTATAACGGTTTAGAATTTCAACCATCACAAACAACTAGAAGACAAAGAGTTGATTTGTCGATGTTCGACAATCGTCGGTGCCGACAAGGCATGTCAAGATGTTGTATGTCGAACGAGAAACCTGTCGAGATTGTCAAGGTTGGTTGTGTCGAGGTTCGGACTTTTCGAAGCCAATATTGAACCTGTCGAGATTGTGAAGGTCGGTTGTGTCGAAGTAGTCGAAGTGCTATAATTTGTCGAAGTTCGACAACATGCCAATTATTGCTTGGATCAAGGTCTTCATAACATAAACGTGAATGCAATATTTGCAGTGGATTTTCCAACTAGCTCCCTTGAAGTTATGTGGAGAACCTCCTCCAATAAACAATAAGAATGCACGATATAATAGAAATTATGGATCACAAAAGAGCTTTTTTTAATCGCAGGCCACTTCGAGGGGGCAACCTCCTTTAAGCAAGGTCAATACAAAATAACTCTTCAATGATTTCATTGGCCTCAACACTTAGTTATATACTAAGTCTAATCTAAACAAATATTACTCCCCATGAATGTGGGATAATACAACATACTAACTGGACGACTTAACATCAACTATTAATCCCCATGAATGTGGGATAATACAACATACTAACGAGACGATATACAAAGCATATGCGTCCAATAAAATATGCTAACAAAATAAAGAGGAGGGTTGACACGGGTTCTTAACATCCCCTCCCTCTTAGAAAAGATTTGTCCTCAAAGCTTAAGATGTGGAAACTGTTCCCAAATCTGAAGGAGTGGTTCCCATGTAGCATCCTCTGGTTGTAGGTTGTGCCACTGAATTAAAGACCTTTGAGATGGACCGAGAGAGAAGCTGACAAGTGTGCTTATTGAGAATGGACTCCGACTTCGAAATGATGGATCCTTCATTATCCCATTCTGGTAAAACAATTTGTGCACTGATGTTGGTTCCAATCACTTGCTAAATGCGAGAAGGAGGAAGTGCCAATTTATAAGAAATATACCCATTCTTTTGAAAAAGTATATATGGGCCAGAGATATTTGGAGCAAGTGTTTTATTCCCTTTTCCTTTCAAGGAGGATTGCTTGTAAGGCCGCAGACAAAGAAAAACCATATCACCAACTTGAAAAATGTGTTCAGAACGGTGTTGATCGGCCTGTTGTTTCATGCGGGCTCTTGTCATGTGAAGATTGTCCCGCAGGAGGTGAAGAATCTGATGTCAGTTTCGAAGAACCATGTCAACTACCTCAACCGGTGAACTGTTGGGGGTGGATGGAAGGATTACTGGAGGTGCATGACCATAAATTGCTTCATATGGAGTCATTTTAGATGCAATATGGTAGGAATTATTATACCACCATTCAGCGAGAGGGATCCACTTTTCCCACTGATGTTGTTCTTCAGAGGCGAAACAATGAAGATAAGTTTCCCAATATTCGTTGACGACTGTAGTCGGGCTATCTATTGGTGGGTGAGAAACTGAACTCATATGCGGTTTGGTGTCAGTGAGGTGAAAATGACTTGTGAAAGTTGTGTTGCAGTCTGAGACAATGGAAGAAGGGATTCCATGAAGAAGAAATATCTGGTCCATGAAAATTTGTGCGATTGAAGAGGTAGTATACGGATGGATGAGAGCACAAAAATGACTATATTTGGAAATTCGATCCACCACAACCAATATTACGGTCTTCCCTCCATATTTAGGGATCCCTTGAATGAAATCCATTGAAATATATGTCCATATCCTTGTAGGGGTGGGAAAAGGTTTGAGCAATCCAGAAAGGAGTGTAGTTTCACCCTTGTGGTGCTGACAAGGAGCACATTCGAAAACCATATGTTGAACTTCTCGTTGCACCCCCTTCCAAAAGAAGTTACATCGCGCCAGCTCATATGTTTTGATGAACCCAGATTGCCTTACCGATGGAGAAGCATGGAGTTCATAAAAGACCGCATTTTTAAGGTCTGTGCTCTGGGGAAGCACTAGACTACCTGTGTATCTCAAAGAAAATCCATCCCAAGATGAATACAGTACCACAAAAGGGTTACTAGCCAACTGTTGAATGATTTCTGATAATGAGGAGTCATTGACAGAGCCTTGCTAAACAAAGTGTAACCAATTTGTAATAAGCATAGAAATAACTGAAAGAGAAACACGGGCATCAAATGTCTAAAACAGAGCATCCACCCCAAGATTGTCCTGAGCCCTCTTATAGTCATAATCCCTGATTTTGATAAACCATTTTTGTTGTGTTGGGGATGAGACCCGTTGTTCCAGTAAATATTTCAAACTATGGTGCTCAATCTTGATGCTGAAAGGATTCTCTAAGAGGGATGGCCACCACTTCTATACTGTGTGAAAAATAGTCATCATTTCCTTCTCATATGTAGAGGTGGATAAATTCCTTCCAAAAAGGGATTTGTCGGTGAATGTAATGAGATGTTCATATTGAAATAGGACAACCCCAAGTCCATTGTCGTAAGCATCACTCTCAAGAGTGAAGAGCTAGGAAAAATCAGGCATCTGAAGGGTGCATCGGAATGAAAGATCCAAGGGATTATTTGAGACTGCTGAAGGTTGCATCTGAATGAATTGGAGCTGAGCGATGACACCATGTGAATTCGTCTCAAGGAGCTTTTCCATGCGATGGGAACTGATGATGCTGAGAGAACCTGGTTGTAAGCCATTGAATGTGTGTGTGTTCCCATTGACTAAAAATTGCATCCACGGTTTAGCAAAATCCCATAAGATGGGTCCAAGAGTGTGTAACCATTGAGTTCCCAAAATCACATCACATCCTCCTAGAGGCATGGCAAACATGTTAGAATGCAAGTTATAATCTCCAATATAGATACACACATTGTGACACTTTCCTTTGCAAGGTAAGGTGCTCCCATTGGCAACCATGACTTTAAAGATGAAGCCAAGATGGACAAAACTATCAGCTTGTTTGGTAATCTGAGGCTCAATGAAGTTATGGGTGCTACCAGAATCAATGAGTATTGTAAGAGGGATCTTCTTGAAGAAACCCTTGACCTGCATGGTTTGTGGGGAGGTGACTTCGACTAATGCATGGAGAAATATCTCTAGGTGTTTGTCATGAAAATGAGGGTCAACAGGTGACTATTGAGTGTCGACCTAATCGTCTACTGGATCCTGAGCAGCTTCACAAATTTCAAGTGCAGGCGGAGAAACCACATCCAAGAGATAGAGCTTTTGTTCAGTGCATTGATGTCCCGGGTGAATTTCCCATCACAGTTATAACAAAGTCCTTTTTCCCTACGTGCCTGCATCTTAGCTTCAGACAAATTATTGATAGGAGTGGGTCTAGGAGTTGGAGGGATTGGATGTCTTTGGGAAACCATATTTCTGAATGGAACAAAAGTAGATTTGGGGTGTTGTTGAGCCCTGATCTTGTCCTTCGCCAACTTATCCAACCCTAGTATTTCCATCATCGTGTTGGGACAAAACATGTTAACCTCAGATCGGATAGTATCCTTAAGACCATTGATAAAACAACTCCTGTAGAATGCATCAGAAAATCCTTCTGTGTGCTTGACTAATTTCTCAAATTTTGTCTGATACTCTCTCACAGTGTCAGTCTGGCGAAGTTTGGTGAGTGCTCCTGTGAATTCATCAAAACCACCAGGTCCAAATCGGTGGAAAAGGAGTTGGAGAAAATCTGTCCATTTGGGCTCTTCATGATCCTTAATGTACCAACAGAACCATTGAAGGGCTTCACGTTCCAAATGAAATGATGCAAGTGGGACTTTCGTGACATCAAAAGTGTTATGCATATTAAAGTATCGGTTTGCCTTGTGTATCCATCTAGTTGGATCATCACCATTGAAGCGAGGGAAATCAATCTTCGACCCATGAAAGTTGCTCAAAGAAGAGAACTCGGTGGCTATAGAAGACTCAAGCTGTTGTCGGTTGCTCATGGCTGAATGTTGAAGATGGAGGTCGAGAAATATTTGATCTAGAGCTGCGAGTTTGGTCTTGAGGGTGACAAGTTCTTCTTCCATTTGTCTATTTTCTCCTGTGCAGGTGACAAGAAGAAGATTTTTTTTGTTTTTGTTTTTTTGTTTTTTTTTTTTGGGGGGGGGGGGGGGGTAGAAAAACAAAAATAGAGAGGGTTTTAGAAAAGAAAAAATTTGAGTAGGGAAAGACGTGAATGGGTAATTGGAGTTGACTAGGTTTGGGACACTTTCTGAAGGACGAGCAACAGAAAATGCGAATTTCAGAAGCGGGGTGAAAGAATGGGAAAATTTGTTAAAGAGGGACAATGAAGCAGAATTCGGAAACGAACACTGTGACAAAATTTGAAGGCGATTGGGTGAGAATTGAAGAAGTTATGACAAATGTGGAATTTCGAGCTTCGGGAAGTGGAATTTTGGATAGGGTCCTTAATGAATGAAATATGCAGAATGGAATGACGGGGGTGACTATGAATTTTCAAGGGAAATGGAGCGAAATCAAGGAAGATATGGCTAAAAAAAGCAGAAATTTATTATCATTTTATTTTTGAAGAAATGATCTGTGGCGGTGAAAGAAAGGTGTGCTTTATCAACTTGAAATCATCTGTGAAAATTCTGGAATTCTATGTGTTATCAACTGTAAATAGATATGGACCCCATGTATATTCAGTTTCCTAATAGTTCAAAGGTAGTCACTCGGCCACCAAGGCTGTCTCAGGCTTGAGTATTGGGGCAGCACCCCCCACTTCACAACGTAGGTAAAACTACTAACCGCTTGGACAAAAATGAACAGCTCTTTGTTTTTCCTCACGGATGGGAATCTAGTCAATCTGGTGAGGGTCGTTGCCCTTTTCGCCTGGCAGGTCCTCTCAATGGCCAGCTACTTTGGGGTTCCTGTGGTACTCCTCATAATGAGTTTTAGGGCTATGCCCAAGTACTTCCCACAGTTAAGCGGATAGATTTTATTCCCTGATCCGAATGAATAGTACCGCTGAAAGAAGAAGAACTACTGCAATAATCATAGTGCCAAAAAAAATGTGGCCGAAATTCCACTCGATGCCGAAAAAAAAACACGTAATTAGAGTTGGGGTTTTGAGATGAAATTTTAAAATCAGCATAACCTGATCTATATTGCTCGGAATCACTATTATAGCCTATTTAAGGAACTAGAAAAGACACTCTGCTTCTACCCACGCTATCAGAATATAAATCTGGGCATCGGTCAAATCTTTTAACTCTGTAATTTCCGCGGCCGTCACCGAAATTCTGAAAAATTGTTGATTTTAAATCTGTGATATCTCCACTTTCAGAACTCCAAATGAGATGGTTTGTTTTTTGAAACTGTGTATTTTTGCAAGAGGAATTTAGTTATGCAACCTGTTTCTTATGATTCTGTGCAAAAAATTTCATAAAGTGATCTAAAATTTGTCGCCCAATTTTGGCCTCTTTTTTTTTTTTTTTTAAATTCTCACTTATTCCAAGGAAAGTGCTCTAATACCAGATGTGGGAACCTCCTGCAATAAACAATAAGAATGCATGATATAACCGAAATTATGGACCACAAAAGACATTTTATTAATTGCAGGCCACTTCGAGGGGGCAACCTCCTTTGAGCAAGCTCAATACAAAATAACTCTTCGATGATTTCATTGGCCTCAATACTTAGTTATATACTAAGTCTAATGTAAACAACTATTACTCCCCATGAATGTGGGATAATACAACATACTAACCGGACGACTTAACATCAACTATTAATCCTAATGAATGTGGGATAATACAACATACTAACGAGACTACTTACAAAGCATATGCATCCAATAAAATATACTAACAAAATAAAGAGGAGGGTTGACACGGGTTCTTAACAAGTTCCATCAAGGTCAGAAATGACGGCCTTAGAACTACCCAACGCCAATTCATTTCCATAAAAAAATGAAAGCTTCTTTACTCCGCCTATGTGTAAGGACCATCCTATCTACAAGGTAGAGAATAGTCTCAGAAAGACACACTTACAGGCTTTTACATGCTCATTTCCAATATATATCAGATATGATGCAATGCTAGTGTTTGCTAGGAAAAAAAATAATTATCGTTTACTCTAAAAGGTCCCCTATTTTACTAGGGTATTTTATTCAGGTGAATCACCACTGGGCAACGATCTCGAACATTGATAGAGATTTGACTAAAAACAATAGAACTAAAAAGATCATGAAAAATTGATTGGCCCAACCACACAACACAAGGCATCCAGGAATTGAAACTGTTTAATGAGGTTGAATATAGGACATGTAGGAAAAAAAGAATGGTATAGGTTGCAATACATTATAAATACAAGCCAATATTAAAATCTGTAGGTGGAAAAAGGACCCATTAGAGTTAAAAACTTGAAATCTGAATGATGCTATCTTCTAGTAACTTCCCAGATGAGGCATATTTAACTTACAAAATTCAATTAGGACTCATAAAAAAAGCTTGTTTATCCTCCTTGATTTATAGCAAATACTCATTTAAAAATCAATGACATAAGGTGGCCACCCTACAACCTGAATTCATAGAAAAAAAACTTAATTAACATCTAAATCTTAACAAAATTGGTCACATCATTGATTATAGTGAACTTCAAAAGAATAAATTGAATAGGGTTTGCTTACCAAGTTACCACACCACCAAAATTGTGAGTCATGTTGTATGCATGTGATATATTATCTAAAATGAAAACATGGGGAAATTGGAACTGCAATTTGTGTTTCTTCAAATGTCGCCTTTTCTTTTGTGCTAGCATCATTGGTAGGGAGGTTGATGGACCAGAATTTTACCAAGGGTTCCCCAGTCCCAGTTGGAGATTCAATGGAAGATTTAGTTTAATTCATTGACAAGGAAGTTCGATAGTGATATTTAGTCCCGGGGATCAAAATACAAACACATTTTACCGAGTTACAAAGACCCTGCTCGATCTCTTAGCAGAAAGTGTGTCACATTTTCCTAAAAGCGTTTCACGTAGGTGATTCGTAACATGCATAATAGAGAGCCATTTTGGGCTTGCAAAACCTATGGTATGGTCTTAATTAACCTGTGGTAAAATTTAGAAAATAAATATTGGCAGAAATCCTCTGTGTTAGAAGCTAAGCTCTTAATTTCGCTGTGAATATGTGATGGCAAATTGAAATGTGGCATTGGAATTTGACAATTTAGCAGTGTGCGGGGTAGTTCTATCATTAATTTTCTTGAACCACTTACTACATTATATGAATCTATGATCTTGATTCTCGGGTGTTGAGAAAAGTTGAGAAGTAAATGCATTAACAAATTATGATCTATGGAGTCTCGAGTCTCGATATGATATTATGATCTCCTTAAATTGTTTAATACAAACTCTTTAATGATGTTAATCCAAACATATTATTGCTTATTTGTGAGAGGATCGAGCACGTTGTGTGGAAACTGGGTAGTGGGAAACTACGTGAGAGTAAATGTTGAGTTAATAAATTTTAGTTGGCTATCAAGTCTTTCATTCCTCGGACGGGACAGGTCACGGGAATGTGGACGGTGGAGTCTGGACTCATGCTCAATCTTTAATGACATTACAAATCCAATAAAAACACAATCCATCTTACCAAGAATGAATTATGATATTCAATATTGGTGGAGAATGGGTCGCCGTCAACCGACTGCTGCTTAATATTTAATATTGGTGGAGAACGGGCTGCTGCTAGCTAACTTGTTACCTAGACTTTGGTACTCCATCCGAACAATACAATTAAAAATATTTGAAAGGTATTTTAAAACTGAGCACTTCTAATGAAATTTTAATATAATTATTGCATTTTTTATAAAATTTCAAAATTAAAAATCATCTTATTTTTTACATGCTATTTTTTTTAACACTTGTAGGACATGCTGAGAGGGCTTTGACTGGATGTGATATGTTCAATTTTGATCACTGATGATCTGTAACATGCATAACATAGAGCCATTTTAGGGTTGCAAAACCTATGGTATGGTCTTAATTAACCCGTGGTAAAATTTAGAAAATAAATATTAGCAGAAATCCTTGTGCTAGAAGCTAAGCTCTTCATTTCGTTATGAATCTGTGATGGCAAATTCCAATGTGGCATTGGAATTTAACAATTTGGCGATCTGTGGGGTAGTTTTATCATTAATTTTCTTGAACCACTTAATACATTATACGAATTTATGATCTTGATTCTTAGGTGTTATGAAAAGTTAAGTAAATGCATTAAGAAATTACGATCTTTGGAGTCTGGAGTCTCGATATGATATTATGATCTCCTTAAATTGTTTAATACGAACTCTTTAATGATGTTAGTCCGGGCATATTATTTTTTATTTGTGAGAGGTTGGATCGTGCTGCGTGGACACTGGGTAGTGGGAAGCTGAGTGAGAGTAAATGTTGAGTTAAGAAATTTCAGTTGGCTATCAAGTCTATCATTCCTTGGATGGGACAGGTCACGGGACCATGGGCTATGGAGTATGTATTCATGCTCAATATTTAATGACATTACAAATCCAAGAAAAACATAATCCATATTACCAAGAATGAATTATGATATTTAATATTGGTGGAGAATGGGTCGCCGCCGACCGGCTGCTGCTTAATATCTAATATTGGTGAAGAATGGGATGCTTCCAACTAACCTGCTACTTGGAATTTGGTGCTCCATCCGGACAATACAATTAAAAATATTTGAAAGGCATTTTAAAATTAAGCACTTCTAATAAAATTTTACATTTTTTATAAAATTTCAAAATTAAAAATCATATTTTTTTTACGTGTAAGTTTTTTTAAACACTTCTAGGATGTGCTGAGAGGGATTTGACTAGTTCTGACATGTTCAATTTTGATTGTTGATCAGGGAAGCCTATCGGGAAAAAAGGTGCAACATGGTCGCATCTTTATGTCGGATAGGTGTGATCCGAACAAAACTAAGGGTTTTTAAGAAAGAGTTGTTAGCTTGGGACATGGGAGCACACGCTGAGGTAAGACTGGTTCAAATATACTGCGAGGGGGTCAGATTTGTGACGGCTGAAGGTACCCAAGAATAACAAACCAATAGAAACACCTATGTTATCACCCTGTAATTTTCCTATGGTTGTGGTAGGAAGTCATAGGGGTAACCATTTCAACCAATATTTAGACTATATTCTAGCCTTATCGTCAGAGAGGGCTCTCTCTTTGTCATAGAAACAATTCACATACACATTTAGCTTTAAACAAGCAGTCAGAAGGCATAGATTCTGATGGGAAATAGGTTGTTGGGGTTTAAAAGAGTGTAATATAGACAGACATACAACACTATTGGGAAATGGAGTCAAAGCCTGAAACATTCAAGGACTTACAACAAATAATGACCATAGATAACCTTCATAGTCTAAGGCTAAATAGGCATCAATATTCAGTGAAATATATTTTGAGGGATGGTGGGGGGAAAGGAGAAGAAGCCCAATGAAGTGAGAGGAACCTATATGTGGAAGAATCTCTTGAAAACACCTTTAGCAAAAGCAACAATAAAGTTTGATAAGTGTAATAGAGCATAGAAGACGAATTCCAAAGCATTTACTAGAAACACAGACAAATGCATTATCTAACACAAGGAGTGCTAAACAGAGAGTGAATTCTTCGCATTCAATGAGAAATGCATTAGCAGAAAATACACATACATGGAAATCAAATTCACAAAGCAAAAACATATTGAACAATGAACACCATGATGAATCTCAGACATTCAAGCTATGCTTTCATTAATGCTCCCAAGGAAAGTTACAAAGCTACAAAACCAAGCACATAAGCTTCAAAAATGAATGTCGAACAACAATCCTCAACCCTTTCTTCCTCTTTCAAGGGTATATTTATAGTGTGAACAGGCTCCCAAGACCAACCTCGAAACAGATCCAAATGCAGTTAACCTAAATCGGGGATCAATCCTGCACACATAAAATCCTAACATACTATGATTTGGCAGATTTGCCATGATCACAAAACCAAAACAAGAAAGCATGTTGGGGTGTGCATGATAGACAAAAATAGGAAATTGAACACATGGAAATTATGCATGTCAGCTGAAAAAGATGGCTCAGAGCATCCCTCAAAATTCTGCAACGATTTCCTTTATACCCGCATCTTTACCAGTGAAATCACCTATGGACCGTTGATCTTACCTCAAGATTCATTCTAGGTCATTGATATGGGATCTGTGAAAGGTGAAAAAATAGGTTGATAGATTTTTCGCTATTCAGTTTGGTCTTTCCGCCCCTGCCTTGTCTTTTCTGCCCTTTAATCCTTGTACATAGTCAATCTCCACCTGAATCATCCTCAGTCGTTGATCTGAGATCAATTTTGTGGGCTTTAGAAGCCGAAAATCAGAATTCTAACTTTCCATAACAAACAAATTTACCTTTTTCGCTTTTCCGCTTCTGCCCTTGCTTTTTGCACCGTTGATCTTGAATGGAAGCGATCTGAGTCGTAGATCTGGCAGATCACGAGAGACGAAAATTAGGATTTGAACTTTCTGCGAAGTTTGATTTTGACATTTATGCTTCTTCCCTTCTTTCTCTCTGCACCGTTGATCTACCGAGGAATTTTCCTGATCGTTGGATCTGGTGGATTGCAAAAATTAGAACTTCAACTTTTCAATTCCAAATTCTTTCATTTTCCGATTTTCGATATCCTCCCTTCTACACCTTTCTGCACTGTTGATCTGCATGGGATATCTATGAACCATAGATCTTGTGGATCCTGGAAATTGGGACTTCAACTTTCATGACCAAATCATTTTGTATTTCCATTGTCCGATCTCAACTCTTTCTGTTCTTTTCGAACCGTTGATCTTGGGTGGAAGCGATCTGATTAGTAGATATGGTAGATCGCGGGAGGTGGAAATCAGGATGTGAACTTTCTGCGAAGTTTGATTTTGGTCCTTCCACTATCGTCTTTCCGCTTCCGCCCTTTCTTCTTTCCACACCATTGATCTGCACGGGAAATTTCCTAACCGTTGCATCTCGGTTCGCGAAAGGCAGAAATTGGGATTTGAAATTTTTATAACCACGTGTTTACTTCTTTTGATTTTTTATCTCCGCTATCCGCCCCTTTGTTCTTTTTCGAACTATTGATCTTCGTAGAAGCTCTCTGATTCATTGGATCCCGGATTGCAGAAGGAAGAAATTGGGATTCTATCTTTCTTAACCAATTTTTTACCTCTTCCGAACTTCCGCTCCCAATTTTCCTTGGGTGGAAATGATTTTTGACCCTTTGATCTCTTTTGAGGGTCAGATATCCACCGTCTGTTCTTGCCAAGGCCTATCCTTGATCGAGTTTTTCATACTTAGGCGCATTTCTAGGACATGCCAATGGATTTCTTACTGTTTTGGCATTCAAGCTTA
This sequence comes from Pseudotsuga menziesii, assembly GCA_001517045.1. Lineage (NCBI taxonomy): Eukaryota > Viridiplantae > Streptophyta > Pinopsida > Pinales > Pinaceae > Pseudotsuga > Pseudotsuga menziesii. Next base: position 311,882 of record LPNX010783833.1, on the reverse strand, counting down.
GGAATAATCCTCCTAAGCAACTTCAAACCCTTTCATGCATATCTCTGGGTCATAAGATATGAAATTTTTTTGACCCTATGCCCTCATTTTTATTGGTTCATACCTTTGCAGGGGCATTAGTGTAGATGCCTTATGTAGAAAAATTCAAAATTTAGCACATGTGCTAACATGGGCTCCAACTTGGGGATGGTATCCTCTCTCTAAGGTAGAAAAGAACAATGTAGACCATGTGCCTGATCCATTGGGTCGATCCTAATCTTTCCTGAAACATGCTCTAAAAAACAAAAACTGAAAAGATAGTGAAAAGAAACTGGAAAATTGCCAAAGGAAATGCTTGCCATGTCGAGCTTATTTATTCCTATCTACCCTACTTACTAAACAATAATACTCAATTAAGTAATTTCTCACTTCCAATGAAGCCAATCAAGAAAATGATCCAATGATTGAGCTCCTTCCTCATGCTTGATCAGAAATGAAGGACTTAATGGCGACATGTTATGATGAGAGATCTGATCTTTACTACACACATATAACCCACCATTTCCACTGCAAAGCTTCTCCATGTATTCTGCCACTGGTTCATGATAACCTGCATTTTTTTTTGTTATGTGCATGTCATGATAAGGCCGCTCCAACTGTAACACCTCTAGCACCATGTCAATCTGTTCATCCAAAGAATCATGCAAAATAATTTTTGACTTTAAAAAACATAAAGAAGTATCCCAATTGGAGTCCTATTATTCTTCAAGAAAATCAAGTGAAATGCACTCTTCTTGACATTTTGAATCTAAAGAACGTGAAGAGACATCCCATTTGGGACTCTCAGCTTCTTCTAGGTGACCCAATGTATGATTGTAGGCTTCCAGTTCTTCAGGTTCATTATCCAAGTAGTCATCCTCATATTCATCATATGTAGGCATGCTGAAATCTTCTTTAAAAATATCATTGACATAATTTCCAACATGTTGATTGCATTATTCATAAGAAAAATGGATATGACCCTCTTCCTGTACCTCACTGGGTTGATTATCTTCTTGCTCATCAAAAGAAAGGTTGGAATGCAAAGCGGGTTCTAATTGTTCACCCTTCTCATCTTCCTCCTTGTGCTTTAACTCCTCATGGCAAACTGATGTGTCCTCCATAGGTTGGGATTGATGGCATGCATGTTTACCCTTTTTGTTATTTACTTCTGCAAATGTCATCTCCTCAAGATTTTGTGCTTGATTAGAAGCTTTTAATCTTTGTTTCAGATATTCAAATGAGGAAAAACTAAAAAGAAAACAGTTGTTTTCAGCATATTGATTGCAATCTTCATAAAATATATTGCAACCTTCCTCCTGTCCATTACTAAGCTAATCATCTTTCTGCTCACAGACAATAGGATTGAAATGCAATGTTGAATGTTCTGGTTCAGGAGTTTCTCCCAATTCTAATTCAAGGTCCGATTCCTCTTTACTTGAAACTTCAGAAAAAGAACATGTGGAAAAATAACTGGTTGAATCAGAGTTTTGGCTTATGTCCATTTTAGGCAAGGAAAACATTACCAACTACTGGGAATATTCTTGAATATCAAAGCAACTGGTTTGTCTTTCTTTTTGAGTTGAGTATTCCTGTAATATTTCTAAAAGCTTGTCATACATATACTTATCATCACTTCATATGTCTTTCAAATTTTCAATGAACTCTTTATCGTGTGTGCAACAACCTTGAAGTAACAACAAAGAAGGACATTGATCTTTAAAATGCTCATGAAATACTGAATGAAAGTCTTTAAGGGAATATATACTCTCTGTTGTAAATCCCTCATACCATGACCTCGCATTTCCTTCTAAATTAACCATGAACATATTCATTAAAGAATTCTCATGCAATTCAACTCCTAGATTATGTGTATACTTATGAAATCTAAACAAATGAATGCTAGCATAATCACCCCTTTGATCTTTGAACCTTGGAAGAAATGTTTCCCATTCTATATTAGGTATTCGATTTGGAAAACCAGAGATGTGAGCACAATTCATAGGAGCATACCTTACAACTATAGAGCCCATCTTGCTGATGAAAAAACTGAATCAACTCCTCAAACGTTGCAACCCCTTTGACAATGGGGATTCCATATAACATTTACAGACTATATTCTTTGAAGATGGAGTCACCAGGTAAAAGAGGCATGACCTTCTCAATGTTTGACCATTGTTCACCATCAACAGTCAAATCTAAAACTCTGTCATTCATACTTGGGGATTATTTGAACCTTCCTCCCCGTATCGGTCCTTCTGGTCGCCGGTCTCCCTAGTGGAGTCACCTTTTAAAAAAAATTGAGTGGAGTCAGCAGAGCATATACAAACAACATGTGTCTGGGACCGGCTGCTCAACCAGGTCATAGAATTAAACAATGTCGTTTTCCCAAGGAGATAATAGTGATTACTCCCCGGCAACGACACCAAGATGTTATCACCCTGTAATTTTCCTATGGTTGTAGTTGGAAGTCACAGGGGTGACAATTTCAACCAATATTTAGACTATAGTCTATCCTTATAGTCATAGAGGGATCTCTTTTTTCACAGACACATTTATCTTTAAACAAGCAGTCAGAAGGCATAGATTCTGATGGGAAACAAGATTTTTGGGTTTAAAAGAGTGCAAGAAAGACAAACAGGCAACACCATTGGGTAATGGAGTCAAAGCCTGAAACATTCAAGGACTTACAACAAATAATGACCAGAGATAACCTTCATAGTCTGAGGCAAAATAGGCATCAATACTCAACAAAATATCTTTTGAGGGATGGTGGGGGGAAAGGAGAAGAAGCCCAATGAAGTGAGAGGCACCTTTATGTGGATGAATCTCTTGCAAACATATTTATCAAAAGCAACAATAAAGGCTGATAATTGTAATGGAGCATAGAATATTAATTCCAAAGCATTTACCAAAAACACAGACAAATGCATTATCTGATACAAGGAGCACTAAATAGAGAGTGAATTCCTTGCATTCAACTATAAATGCATTAGCAGAAAATACACATACATGGAAATGAAATTCACAGAGGAAAAACAGTCTGAACAATGAACATCATGATGAATCTCAGACATTCAAGCTATTCTTTCATTAATTCTCCCAAGGAAAGTTACGGAGCTACAAAACCAAGCACACGGGCTTCAAAAACGAATGTCGAACAACAATCCTCAACCCTTTCTTCCTCTTTCGAGGGTATATTTATAGTGTGAACAGACTCCTAAGACCAACCTCGAAACAGATCCAAATGCAGTTAACCTAAATCGAGGATCAATCCCACACACATAAAATTCTAACAAACTATGATCTCACAGATTCGCCATGATCACAAAACCAAAACAAGAAAGCATGTTGGGGCACGCATGATGGACAAAAATGGTAAATTGAACACCTGGAAATCATGCCTGCTAGTTGAAAACGATGGCTCAGAGCCTCCTTTGATGTTCTGCATCGGTTTCCTTCATGCTGACATCTTTACCAGTGAAATCACTTCTGGACCGTTGATCTTACCTCAAGATTCATTCTGGGTCGTCGATCTGGGATCTGTGGAAGGTAGAAAATGGGTTGATAGCTTTGTCGCAGTTCAATTTGGTCTTTCTGCGTCTGCCTTATCCTTTCTTCCCTTTAATCCTTCCACATCGTCGATCTCCGTCGGAACCATCCTCGGCCATTGATCTGAAATCAAGTTTGTGGGCTTCAAAAGGCGAAAATCGGAATTCTGACTTTCCATAACAAACAACTTTACCTTTTTCGCTTCCGCCCTTTCTTTCCGCACCGTTGATCTTGGGTGTATGTGATCTGAATCATAGATCTGGTGGATTGTAGGAGGTGGAAATCGAGATTTGAACTTTCTGTGAAGTTCGATTTTGATCTTTCTGCTCTTGGATTTCTACTTATGCCCTTCTTTCTTTGCGTACCGTTGGTCTGTGTGGGAATTTTCCTGACCATTGGATCTAGCGAATCATGAAACTCAAAACTTCAACTTTTGAAGACCAAATTCTTTCGTTTTCTTATTTCCAATCTTCGCCCTTCTACTCCTTTCTGCACCATTGATTTGTGCGGGATCTCTATGAACTGAAGATCTTGCGGATCTCAGAAAGTGGGATTTCAACTTTCACGACCAAATCATTTTTTAATTTCGCTGTCCGATCCTACCCTTTCTGTTCTTTCCAAGTTGTTAATCTTGGGTGGAAGCGATCTGAACCATAGATCTAGTAGATCGCGAGAGGCAGAAATCGGGATGTGAACTTTCTGCAAAGTTTGATTTTGATCTTTTCACTATCGGCTTTCCACTTCTGCCCTTTCTTCTTTCTGCATCGTTGAACTGCGCGAAAAATTTCCTTACCGTTGGATCTCGAATCACGGAAGGCAAAAATTAGGATTTGAACTTTTTATAACCACATTTTTACTTCTTTTGATTTTCGATCTCCACTATCCACCCCTCTGTTCTTTTCCAGACTGTTGATCTGCGCGGAAGCTCTTTGATCCTTCGAATACCGGATCGCGAAAGGCTGAAATCGAGATTCCATCTTTCATAACCAAATTTTACCTCTTCCAGACTTTTGCTCCCGATTTTCCTTGGGAGAAAATGATTTTTGGCCCTTCGATCTCTTTTGAGGGTTGGATATCCATCATCTGTTCTTGCCAAGGCCTATCCTTGAATGTGTTTTTCATACTTAGGCACATTTCCAGGTCGTGCCAATGGATTTCTTACAGTTTTGACATTCAGGCTTAGGAATAAGCCTCCCAAGCAACTTCAAACCCTTTCCTGCATATCTCTTGGTCATAAGATATGAAATTTTTTTGACCCTACCCCCTCATTTTTACTGGCTCAGACCTTTGTAGGGGCATTAGTGCAACAGTTCCTTATGTAGAAAACTTCAAAATTTAGCACATGTGCTAACAACCTACAAAAACATAGATCCGAGGGGATCAAGACAATAGAGTCACCAAAATTGTAGTGTGAATTTCTTCCCTACTACGTGCAAAAGCACCTACCCTAAGTCAACCAGATCATAGGGTAGAGTTCATGGTGTGAACGATCTCTCAACTTCAACTTGCAACGACAAACAATAACAACAACAATATTTTTTTATTTTTTATATATATTTTTCTAACTAACAAAAACAAGAACAATCATATCTTTCAGTAATGTGGGTCACTGTAGCTGTTTGAGGAAATGGTCCACCGGCTCCACGATCTAGTTCTCTAGTCGTCTCTATTAATGGTTGTCAAAAAGAGGGAATGGATCCAAGTGGGCATGGAGAAAGCTCAACATACACTATGGGAATGATATGACAAAAATGTGGGAACAATGGCGAAAGGTGAAAAGTTATGTAAGGTAATGAACAGTCGATGAAAAGTTCAAGAGCGTGACTAAAAGTGTTTTTGGGAGACTTTCAAAATGTATTTATAGGATGATTCAAGGTTTTTTGACCCATGGTATTTTATTGTGCATGGTATTTGTCCATGGTTTTTTACCCATTCTCATTTTGACCTTCCAAAACATTATTATTCCTTCCCCCATAAATATAGGGAAGTTGAGCATTTATAGTGACTTATCCCCACACTCACCATTTTTTGTGGAATTTAATTGTGAAGGTCAAAATGAAGGGAATAATTGTGAGATTATAATGTATAATTATGGTTTCGACCATAGAGAGCCAAGTGAACAATTTTTTATGTTAACAATCTGAAGAAAGACTGCGGAGCTCCAAAGAAGAAAGGAGGTGAGCATCAAGAGACTACTCAGGAAGAAAATGTAGCAAGTGACGTGTTATAAGATGCTTTGGTTCTTGCATTAGATAATACTAGTGATTACTGGGTAATAGATTCAGGGGATTCATGTCATGCGCCTACACCCCATAGGAAATTCTTTCATGATTATGTTCTAAGTGATTTTGGACATGTTTTATTGGGGGATGATGAACCACGTAAAATTGTTGGAATGGGTAAGGTACATATTAATTTAAATAATGAAAATGGATGGTTGCTAGAAGATGTAAGCCATATTCTTGCTATGAAAATAAATCTAAAATAAACAAGGAAGTTGGGAGATAGTGGTTGTTTGTATACATTTAAAAACTTGATGGAAGATCACTTAAGGAGCACTGGTAATAACAAAATGAGAT